>PVHX01013927.1:12398-52655 GCA_004024805.1 Geosciurus inauris | reverse complement strand
TGCTAAGTGAAGTAAGCCAATCCCAAAAAACCAAATGCCGAATGGTCTCTCTGATTAGTGGATGCTGATGAATAAGGGAGGTGGGAATGGGAAACATAAGAGAAATAGAGAAACACTGGACGCGACATGGGGGAGGCGGGGGGCAGGAAAGGGGAATGGGTAAAGATGGTTGATAAAAAATATATATAAATATATATATATATATATACTGTTCATTGAAAGTGCATATAAAGATGTTTAATATGAAGAATGTAATCTGCTTATAATTTTGTGCAAAGTTAGAAAAATTATGATTGTAACAATTTTTTTTCTATTTGCCTCAACAAATGTTTTCAGTGAATAGTGTGTACAGCTTCTGAAAATTTGGTTTTTTTCTGTTATGTTTGATAACATGTATTAAAATGCAACTTTTGAGACAAAAAAAAGGGTTATAGGTTCTGTAGTAATCAAGTCTACACTTGATAAAAGCATTCAATAAAGAAGTAATGAAACAAAAAAAAAAAAGAATTGATTTGAAATGGGGACTGGGGCTGTAGCTCAGTGGTAGAGCACTTGCCTTGTAAGTGTGAGGCACTGGGTTCAATCCTCAGCACCACATATAAATACATAAATAAAGCTATTGTGTCCATCTACAACTGAAAAAAATATTTTTTAAAAAAAGAATTAATTAGAAATGTTTGAGACAAACGAATTTTAGGGTCTAAGAAGTTTGGGAATACCTAACCCTCTGCCCTTCATTTTAAAGATGAGGAAGGAAACAGGAAGTAATCAGATCTTCAGGGTGTGAACACATACCTGGAACTCACTTCATTACTCAGACTCTGAATCTATGTTCCCCGCTCTCTTCAGTGTCTTCTAATCTCTTTCTACTTATAGACCAGAGTCTGTCAATTTATTTTTATTTTTAAATATGAATTGATAAGTAAAAATTGGACATACATATTTATCATATACATTTTGAAATAGGCATAATTTGGGTTCCCCTTTTTTTTTTTACTTTGTTCTAATTAGTTACACATGACAGTAGAATGCACTTTGATACATTGTACACAAATGGAGAAGAACTTCTTCCTCTGGCTGAACATGGTACAGAGTCATGTCCGTAGTATAATCATAGTATATAGGGTAATAATGTCCATCTCATTCCACTGTCCTTCCCATCCCCTTACCTCCTCCCCTCACTCCCTTCTGCACAATCCAAAAGTCCTTCATTCTTCACCCCCATCCCCCAATTATGGATTTGAATCTTTTTATCAGAGAAAACATTCAGCCTTTGGTTTTTGGGGTTTGGCTTATTTCGCTTAGCATGATATTCTCCAGCTCCATCCATTTACCTGCAAAATGCCATAATTTCATTCTTCTTTAAGGCTGAATAATATTCCATTGTGTATATGTACATTTTCTCTGTCCATTCATCTGTTGAAGGGCATCTAGGTTGGTTCCATAGTTTAACTATTGTAAACTGAGCTGCTAATAATTTGGGGTTTTTATTTATTTATTTATTTTAGTTGTTGATGGATCTTTATTTTTTTCATTTATTTATATGTGGTGCTGAGAATCAAACCCAGTGCCTCATGCATGCTAGGCAAGTGCTCTACCACTGAGCCACAACCCCAGCCCTAATAATTTGTTTTTAATGATAAAAAAAAAAATCTGCCCATTTTAAAATATTCTGCTTTTTTTCAAGATGGTAGCCTGATGCACAACTTCACAGCCTTTCACAACATATCAACTTGAGATAAAAATCATTAATTGTGGCCGGGCACAGTGGTGCACACCTGTAATCCCAGCAGCTCAGGACACTGAGGCAGAAGGATCACAAGTTCAAAACTAGCCTCAGCAACTTAGTGAGGCCCTAAGCAACTTAGTGAGACTCTAAAAATAATATAAAAAGGGCTGGGGATGTGGTTCAGTGGTTAAGCACCCCTGGGTTCAATCTTTGGTACAAAAAAAAGAAAAATCATTCATTTCATTAAAGATAACAGAGAAACATGAAAAATCAAGTGATTGAATTGTTAGAGAAACTGGCTAACCAGAATGTGAGCACTGAGCAGGGATGGGGCTTTCTCAGGACCTAAGAAGGCATGAAATATCATTAAAATTATAGAAAGAATATCTGCCCATTCATCTGCAGGTACATTAAATGACACAATGTCATCAAAAGATTTTTTTATTCCTAAGAACTTCTATTCAGTCATTCCCTGGTTTTTCAACAACTGTCTAATTTACAATGTTCCTTTTAAATCACCTTAATTGCTCTTGGGAAGTGGAAAGGATGTAAATTATAAATAAAGCCAGTTCCTTCTAGCTAACGCCAGGTTCAGAGATACAGTACTAGTGGAGGTCTGTAATGTAGGACAACCATGTTTATTTTTAGCAGCTTAGTGGCTAAGGATGGAGAAACAAACAGTCCTATCTCAGTTTAGATGCCACCTTCTTTGGGAATCCTTCCTGACCCCCACAAGTCTGGGTTAGCTGCTCCCAGAAAATACTGACCACCTCTCTTATCAGATCACACTCTCTGGAACCCAGACCAGGTCTGTCATGATTATAAATAAACTTAATTACCATGGTACAGAATTTACTTTTAGTAAATTCCCAAGGTCACATAACTAACCTGTGTCAGTTTCTCATCTGAAAATGAGAATATAAGTACCTATATCTTAGGTACTCCTTTTGCATTTAAAAAAACTTAAAAATGCCAGAGTGGTTATAAAGATTAAAATGCTCTTAGGAACTAAAGCACATGAAAGTATGGCCACTTTATAGTTGCCAGTAAACACAACTCTTGTTATTATTGACACTTTTTCAAGTCTTACACATTCATTGTCTCATATTTGTTTTATCTTTACCAGTCAGACAGCAAGTTCTTATGTGAGATGCAGTAGGGGGACTATAAGCTTTGAATCAGACAGAAATGGGACAGAAACCAGGCTTTGCTACTTAGAATATTGCACTAATTAAAATAACACATCTTTTCACAATTTCAACATCTTATATATTATAATGTATCTTAAATTAGTGATGTCTTAGAGTTAATGCAATAGGGTACGAGCCCTCATTTGGGGCAAATTATTTAATCTTTGCACAATATAATATTACCTACCTCTCTGACAGATGTAAGACACAAACAACAATCATACACACAATTTGTGTAGCAAAGCACAAAGAACATAACCATACCCATAACATAATGTCCAACAGCACTGAATTTTGCACTCCTGTGACTCCAGAGTCTTATGTATAGAAGATGCTTAGGAGATGAAAAAATATTTCCATATATTTTGCTGAGCAATCCATTATTCACTCAAATTCTAGGCTAACGTGTAAGTGTGGATATCCCAGCTAAAGCAGCTTTTTTAAAAGATCAGGGACTATAAATATAAGAATCCTCCCCAGGGCACCGAGACCCCTTTGCAAGGACCTGCAGCTGCCGTAAACATCCTGCCCAGCACCTGGGATTACTGCCCAGCCACTAAGTGGAGCCATTTAGAGTCCAGTTCCCTGCTGAGACTGAGCTCAGCTTCAAAATTTGTACAGTAGAGCCTGAGAGTTCAAGAAGGTGCTTTTCACAAACTCAGTTACAACTCTTGGCATTTAATGACAACAGTTTTGAGCACTTATTCATTATGTTCAGCCAAACCTTTCACAATAACCCATTTTTCAAAGGCCCAGCATTTAAGTCACACCCAAGTGACTGCAGTCTGCCTGGTTCCAAAGCCTATCCTTAACCACTATGTCCTGCCTCTCAGATGTTACACAACATCAGCTTAAGGGAAGCAAAGCTCGCCCACACTTAGAGTTCTTGCCTTCCAAACAGCCCAAGAACATCCTCCCTGGGAGTGTCAGTGCTTCCTACTCCAGGTGAATTGGAGGCGACAGGCAGTTCCATGTGGAGTGAGAGTTTCCGTGGGTTTCAGAGGGCTACAGTTGGTCCTAACTGGCAATGTTCTTTGACCTTTTCACATATCTTGTTTTGATTTATTTCCCAGATCTCCAGGCAACACTGCAAATCACTTCTGGTCCTGCTTTTCTTGACAGACTTCCTTCATCCTTTTCTTAAAATTCTGGTTCTTCAAAAGTTTTTCTCCTTACAACAGGCATTTCTCTCTTCACAGAACCACACTTCCTGGCCAAGAAATTCTTCTTTCATCCCTTACATATGTTAAATTACAGTGAAAAGGCACAGCTAGAGAGCTCTAATCTGAATTGTACAAAAGGTAATATTCCTAACTCCAGTGTGCCAAGGACAAGTGACCAGAGTGCAGGCACGTTAGGAAGATGGAAAAGTGCAAGTAAAATGGGCATAAAGTTAGAACTTTCTGTTCCTTGTACTCTCAGATCATCACCAAAGACTCTAGGGACCACACAGGCCAAGTGGAGAGCTCCAAAAGAACCGTGCACACTTTCCAGAGTTTTGCTTAAGTCTTTCCTCCACAGCCAAATCGCTGTGCTACATCATACCCTTCTCATCTGAGGAACCTTGAAAGCTTTTTATTTTTGTGCTATATCCTATTTCTAGCCAATACAATAAACCAGCTGGCAAATCATCTCTTTCATATCCAATGACTAAATCATCACACCCCTCTAAGAGGTACAGAGATGGGCGTTTTTAAACAAAACTTGTCACCATGTCAGCTTGCATCTGCTGGTTTCTGAAGAAAGAACAGTGACCTATTTATCTTTCCACCATACCCACAATAGAAACAGGTTAGTAATGTCTTCTGAAACTTGGCATTACAGAGCTCCCAGGTGGCACTACAGATCAAGGCTAAGAATACAACGCTGTCTAGGAGATGAGGGAGCTTCACTGGGAAGCCAAGTTCCCACACATCATCCCCTCTGCTCTGCCAAATGTTCAGGTTTCCCCGCTACCAGCCTCTGCAACACACTCAAACTACTGAGCCAATAGGTGAAGCCGGGCGCAGTGGCACAAGCCTGTAATCCCAGCTGATTGGGAGGCTGAAACAGGAGAATCACGAGTTTAAAGCCAGCCTCACCAACGGCAAGGCTCTAAGCAACTCAGTAAGACCCTGTTTTATTTAAACACAAAACAGGGCTGGGGATGTGGCTCAGTGGTCAGGTACCCCTGAGTTCAATCCGCGGTACCAAAAAAAAGAAAGAAAGAAACAATAGGTGAGCAGAGCCCACTACCTCCCTCAGTTAGTAGGAGATGGAAAATGCAGGAAAACCATGTTCACTTTTACAGATATGACTTACTCTGTAGTTGGGAGAGAGTGATTATGTATGACTTGGGCCTTGTTTACTCATCCCACTGATACCACAAACCATGCCAGACAGTCAAAAATTTGCTGAATACAACTGGTTTCTAGAAATGCCAGGAAACAGATTATTTTTTTCAAAGCATATTGGCAATAAAACTCCCACTCATATCCTTAATCTCAACCATGACTAAAACATATCAAGGATGTTGGAATTTCAACAGAAGCTATAATCTCCTTGGTTTATCTTCCATCCTCAAGGTCCCCAGAAGGTTCTGGCTTTGATAGGTTCTCTGCCTTGCCTGCTTGCTTGCTTTTTGGGCTAGAGACCCACCAGTTCTGCAAACCCAATATAACAAATATTCTAGAACCAACTGCATTTATACACCTATGATTGATATTTTCAACATGCAGTAATTCATGCTTGGGGGAAATTACTCCACTTTGGGTTAGCCATTTCATAAATAGAGACACTACACCCTACACCACACACAATCAAATGCAAACATCATCCAAGTGCTTCATCAATTTCTTAAAAAGTTGGAAATCTGTTGTTTAATATTAACAAACGGGTATAATTTCTTCTTTCAGTTTTGCTGTGGGATCCAAACTCTCTCACTTTGCAGATAAAAGGACTTATCATATGCTAGGCTCCCAGTGTTCCTTCTTGTTCTTTTTTCAAGGAAAGAGATTCTTTTTTTTTTTTTTTTGGTCTTTTCTTTATTTCTTTTGTGGTGCTAGGTATCAAACCTAGAGCCTCCCACAAGCTGGGCAAGCCCTCAACCACTAAGCTACAACCCTAGCCCAGGGTTAGAGTCTTTGGAACAGTACAATAGATACTGTACTGCTCCACCTGACCTTCCTTTGTAGAGCCACTGCACCCAAACCTGGTTGCTGATGGATCACAAAGCTGGCCCGCAGCCCACTGCAGGATATGGCTTCACCCAAAGTGATGTCCCCACACTGGCTGATACAGGCACACAAAGGTCCAACTGAGGACAACTGTGAAGGGTCAACTAAGATAAAGACCTACCTAAAGAAGCAGCTGGGGCCTTCACTGCAATTTCATCTGCTGGTCAGCTTCTCTGCCCAACCCCATCTTTTTCCTTCATTATAGGTGTAGCTCCTAAGAACTCACTCCTAAAATCCTTCAGTATCCAACTCCTGGTCTTAGAGTCTGCTTCGAATGAACCCAACCAATCTACAATAGGTAGCCACTATCTAGATACAGAGAATTATTTTAAATTGTGCTAATCAAGTCACAGGCTCCTTCAGAGGTTCTACGAAGGCAGCTAACAGTCTTTGAAAAATACTTGTAATGTTGCCATTCAATTTAAAAACTTCAAATGTTTGGTAATCAGCTCAGATCACTTTCTGAACATCAACCCAATACAGTCAACAGGAACATAAGATAAATAATGCACAAGAGGATTAAAAGTTCACAAGTCAGGGAAGCATGCCAGGATCAGGACTGCCAACCTTCACCATTAAAGACACAAGGCATGTTTGCTTTATAACCTCAAATCCCAGTAGGTCATCATTCTAAAACTACCTAGAGAACATAGTTCTACATAAAAGCATACAACTAAGTCCTGAATACCATATGCACAACAGGCACAATGGCTAGTTTTGATAAACTACTGAGGACTTTGTGGTATTTACTGCATCTCTAAGAAAGTAGGTGACAGAACACAGCTGAAATGAGGAGCTCCCGCACTGCCTTGCCCAGGAAGCAGCATCACCTTCCAGAAAACCTCCAGACTACCTAGTATTCATACAGGTTCCAGTTCAGTTTAGGGGTCAGGGCTGGAATGAGAGCTATCACAGCACTTAAAGCCAGAGAGAAAGCAGTGTCTACTTATTACAAGAGGTTTAAGCTCAGAATGTTAAAAACATAGATAACATATTTCATATGAAAATTCAGCTTAAATTCACCTTGCTGCCTAATGTTTTACTTTTACAGCATTTTACATCTGATTTCATGGGACTCTGAAAGCCCTTCCTATGAAAATTGGTCTAGAATTATATTAACTTTATACTGGTTAAATGATTTGCCCACGATCATACAGCTAATGAATGTTGGGAACAGACTGTCAGATTCTTGGTTCAGGCTCCTTCTCTATAAAACTCAGCCAATTTATAATTTGTCTATATATTTTTGTAAGAAAGCAAAGTACCCAAACAAGCACCCAAAACTCAGGTCCATCTTTTTTTTTGGGGGGGGGGTGGTACTAGGGATTGAACTCAGGGGTACTCGACCACTGAGCCACATCCCCAGTCCTATTTTGTGTTTTATGTAGAGACAGGGTCTCACTGAGTTGCTTAGTGCCTCCCCGTTGCTGAGGCTGGCTTTGAACTCGCGATTCTCCTATCTCAGCCTCCCTAAGTGCTGGGATTCCAGGCTTGAGCCACCACACCCGGCTCAGGTCCATCTTTCTACCCCTCTGACTCTCACTTTTATACTACAGACCAATATTTCACAGGAACAAGATCAATGGCACAGGGTGCTGGCCAGGGCCACGAGTCATCATCAAAGTTCTCATTTTCTCAGGGCTGGGGCTGTAGCTCAGTGGTAGAGTGCTTGCCTAGCATGCGTGAGGCACTAGGTTCAATCCTCAGCATCACATATAATTAATAAGTGAATAAAATAAAGATCCATCAACAACTAAATAAAATTTTTTTTAAAAAAAGTTCTCATTTTCTCTTTCTCTCACTCTCTTCTCTCCCTCTCTCCCCTCTTTCTTTCTTTTCTCTCTCTCTCCCTCCTCTAAATAATCCAGACCTTCTGTGGATGTGGACCACAACTTCTGAAGTATTGCTGACAAGAGGCTAAGGGGTTCAATTTATATAACCACCAGGGTTCACCATCTCTCACTAATCTGGTTCATGCCAATTGCATAAACAAGAGGGCAGGGGGAAAAGAAAAAGTTTTAAACAACTCATGGACTTAGACATAGTCATTTTTATCTTTATCCCTAGTCATGAAGTTTTATCTACTTGGAGGATATCACTCATACCAAACTGGCACTGTTTCTGCGATGCGAAGATGCTTGGACTGAAGAGATCAGATGGGGATGTTCATGTTTTCAAGAACAGAGGCAAGTATCTCTGTCTCAGTAGGTGTAGCACAGCTGTGGGAGTACTAATGAAAGCTAATCACTCTATTTACTCCATAAGCCACCCAGCCAGCAACAGGAAATGCCTGGTAAAATTTGCTGTGCTCTCATATGCACCATCCAGGCTTTGTTTCAAACTGCTGGTGCTAAAATGATTTGAAGTGATCAGCACAGAGCTGCCCAACTGGATTGTTATCTCAATATTACAAAGCATGTCCTTCAGTCCTTTATACTCTGTCAACTAAAAGTCATATCAGTACCCATTTTATTCTTCCTTTCTCTTCTCATGATTACCACCGCCACCACCTCTGCCCACAAATATCCACTTTGGTTATTAATTAAGAAATCAAGGGCTAGGGCTGTAGCTCAGTGGTGAGTGCTTGCCTAGCATGTGTGAGGCACTGGGTTCAATCCTCAGCACCACATATAAATAATAAATGAATAAAATAAAGATCCATCAACAACTAAAAAAAATATATATATTTAAAAAAAAAAAAAGAAATCAAGCAACAGGCTTGTAATTTTAGCAAAGAATTTCCTACTGACCATTAAAGTTGGATGTGACATTTTACCATGTCCTGCACTCTGTCTGCAAAAGTCCCAAGATTTGGCCAACAGTTGCTACTCACTTATTAGATCCTTGAACTCTAGACCTAAGTGGGATCTTAAAAATCATTTAAGGGCTGGGATTGTGGCTCAGTAGTAGAGCGCTTGCCTCGCATGTGGGAAGCACTGGTTCGATCCTCAGCACCGCATATAAATAAATAAATAAAGGTCAATCAACAACTAAAAAAAATTTTTTTTAAATCATTTAAACTTATATAATCATTCATACTTAACTGTATCCATGTTTTGGGTAAGAATTATATGGCCTGAATTATACAAAAATTCTAATATATAAATTTATATGAAAACCATATAAAAATGGTTTTCACAGCCTTGCTTGTCTCTCCATTTCTACCAAGATGGGGTCAGGGGATGGAAAAACTAAAGGGCAACAGATCTAAAGTTCCCAAACAGAAGCAAAGATGTCAGTTATTAACCCAATAAAGCCTCATCCGTGATAACATAATCTTTCCCATATTACAATACTAGGTTGATTTATTGTTGGAAAAAAATAAAAAGCCATGCAGCCATGGCTTTAAGGACAAAAAAGTAAGAAAATCCAAGACATATTTTAAAGATTCCCAAAAGGCATCTATCTTTACTCTATAGAAAAAAGACTATATCAGACCATAAAGTATAATTCTAAGAACATCTGTAACTACTTGGCTAAATTTATTAAAATGGAAAAGCGTGAATAAACACAGAGTAGAAGTTAAATTGCTAGACAACCTCATGTTGAATTTTCCAGGCAGAAATGATTTTATAATGTTAGAGTTCTTCTTGTGTGATTAACAAGGTCCAGCATAAGCACCAATCAAATCTTACCTAACTTTAACATGACATAAAAGCCAGGTGCAGGGGTGTAAGGCTGAGACAGGAGGATCCAGAGTTCAACTTAGCAAGGCCCTAAGCAATTCAGCGAGACCCTGTCTCTAAATAAAATACAAATAAAAGGGCTGGGGATATGGCTCAGTGGTTAAGTGCCCCTGGGTTCAATCCCTGATACCAAAAAAATAAAAAATGAAAATTTATTTAGCAATTGTGTCTCCTGAATTATTTAGCAACTTTGTCTTTTCACCTGATTTTCTACAATCTCTTTTTTTCAGCTGCTCTGTGACCTGAATATTTATAAAGCAGAGACAAATAACAAATCCATGCATAATGCCAAAAATCTCAACTATGTGTGAAGGAATGACTGTTTTTTACATGAACACGTAGACATAACATGTTTTATTTTGGCTATGAGTATAGTCCTAAGCTAGGGATTCACCATGAAACTCTCTAAGCAGAAGAAGGATTTCAGAGAAGCAGGTGAGCTATTCACAAATAAAAGAAAATCTAATAGATGGGAAAATAAGTAGGTCACATAAATGTTTTGGCATTTAAGTGTAAGTGATACCAAAATTTCTAAAGCCCAAGAAGATTTACCAGTTATTCCGAAAGTTTTAAACAATAGCAACAAAAAAGTTACATTTTTGGCTTTGAGACTAAGACACAATCATTACTGACTTCCAACAGCGAATTAGACAGGTAATGTGCTAGGCCTCTTGAATATACTACCTTAATTTACTCTAATATTCCTACATGGTAGACATTGTTATTCCCATTGTATAGACCAGAAAACTAGGGTTCAGGCTGGGTAAAGAACAAAGTCACAATACTAAAACAGGGCTATGTCTGGAATTCTTTTCAAGATATACCTGAATCCAAAACCTAAAACAGCTGCTGCTACCCTCTACCTCATAGTTTCACCAAAAATTACAAGCACAAATTACAATGATGGAATTGTTGCCTAAGCAGAGCAGATCAGCCTTAGAGTTAGAAGCTCTAGATTTTAATGATGCTTCCACTGAGTGGTGGTTTCCCACAAATTAATGGAGACGAAATGGTATTTAACCTCATAACATTGAGGTGAGAAGCACTGATAAAAAGCCCCAGTGAAAGGGCTTGGAGAGACAGTCAAGAGCTCAATTAGAACTAGTTCTTGTCACCTCCCTCTTCAGATAGGTCAGGCTGGTTAGCATCGCTGAATGCACTCACAGGTCCTGTATTGAGGCTGGAGAAAGCCTGGAGCAGCTGGGCGCGGTGGTTCAAGCCTGTAATCCCAGCACTTAGGGAGGCTGAGACAGGAGAATCGTGAGTTCAAAGCCAGCCTCAGCAATGGCGAGGTGCTAAGCAACTCAGTGAGACCCTGTCTCTACATAAAACACAAAATAGGGCTGGGGATGTGGCTCAGTGGTCGAGTACCCCTGAGCTCAATCCCCAGTACCAAAAAAAAAAAAAAGAAAGCCTGGAGCCCCAGAGAATGACCTGAAGAGGAGAGGCCTGGATGGGACTCACTACAGTGTCATATTCATTCACTCATTTTCTTTTTTTTTGGGGGCGGGGGCAGGGGGTTACCCGGGATTAAACTCAGGTGTGCACACCACTGCACTCGGCCATTCATTTATTTTCTTTCTTCCCTTCTTTCTGTCTCACATATGTGTACGCGTGAGCGCGTGCACGCGCGTACACACACAAAACACAAAGATTTTTCCGTGGCACATGCTAGGTACTCAGAGGCACTTGAATAATTTATCCTCCTTAGGAAACTGTAGTCACCCACTACAAATTTATGAGATATAATTTTAAACACTGATTACTCAGAAGTGATTTCCTATGCAGAAGGAGTTAATTTTAGTATGGACAGAGGCAAACTGAAGAGCCAGGTGGAAAAGGAAATAGATAAAAATAGACAAATAATCAAGAGTGTAGATGAAGCCGGGCACAGTGACGCACGCCTGTAATCCCAGCACTTTGGGAGGCTGAGACAGGAGAATCGCCAGTTCAAAGCCAGCCTCAGCAATGGCGAGGCACTAAGCAACTCAGTGAGACCCTGTCTCTACATAAAATACAAAATAGGGCTGGGATGTGACTCAGTGGTCGAGTGCCCCTGAGTTCAATCCCCTGTACCAAAAAAATAAAGAGTGTAGATAACACAAAAATTTTAGACCTTTACATCACTGAAAACAAAATTAAAAGCCAAATAAAAAATTAGAAAAAAAAGATGAAAATATTTGCAACAATGATGACAGAGGACTAATAAGCGAAATATTTGAACTAGATTTTATAACAAATAAGAAAAATACTAATTTCCAAAAGATAAAATGGGCAAAGAACATGAACAGTGTGTTAAATAAGAAATACAGCCAATAAGCTTATGAACATGCTTGGCCTCATTAGTATCAAATACATACAAAAAATGAAATTTCTTTTCTCCTATAAAATTACCAAATTTTAGTGAAATGAGATTATCAGTCTGCTAACGACAGCAAAAATTAGTAGAAACTTTTTGGCAAATGACATCAATATTGAGTAGGATATGCACATACATCCAAACCCTTTAGTTCACTTTCCATTCATTTAATGTGAAAATGTGAAGTGGTAGAACACAGAAAATGCTGGTGACACAGAAGTCCATCAAATCTGAAAACACATTCTACAATGAGATTAAATACATCATCCACAAATGGAATAATTTACAGTCTTTAGAAATATTAGCCAGGCATTGTGGCACATGCCTATAACCCCAGCAACTCAAGAGGCTAAGGCAGGAGAACTACAAGTTCGAGACCAACCTTACCAACTTGGCGAGACTCTATCTCAAAAGAAAAAATAAAAAGGCTGGGAGCATAGCTTAATGGTAGATTCAATCCCCAGTCGCCCCCCCCCCCGCCCCCGCCAAAAAAAGGAATACATTTATTTACAGGTATTTTAGTAGCATGAGGAAATGCAAATAAAACAATGCTAAGCTTTTAAAAAGTAGGATGCAAAATTATGCACTCAATATTTCAACTAAAGAAAATAACATGAATGGAAAGAAATTAATGAAAGAAACACAAAAGGCAGATATACCTTTGAGTGGTAGGACTGCTAATGACTTTTAAAAAACTGTGTTCTCTGCATTTTGCTGTACTATTCAGATCTTCTATAAAGTACATGCATTGCTTTTATAAAATGAAAATAAGTCTTAATTTCCAGTGTAAATGCACAATGAACAATAAATGGAAACCCAACAGTTCTCCACCCCATTCCCACAGATACCAAAACGCTCCTTGGTTGGCAGGTAGTGCAGTCATGGTGGGGGATAAGCTGCTCTAACTTCATCTGAGCCTAGAAAAACATCAGCCTTCTTCATGTGAAAGCAAAAATTTTGCATGTCTCATGTATCAAAACACATTCTGGAAATTCGTTAACCAAAACCTTTTCCATCAGAATATTTAAATCTGCATACCAGAATTATCTCCACAGAACAAACTAGTTAAGCAAGCAGGATGTTTACTAGGAACACCCTAAAAACTAATAATTGTTTTTATAGGTCTGGGAATCCCTGCCTGTTCATGTCAGTACACAGTGTAACATAAACAGTCTCCAGAGTCTGTCGCCACTTTTGAACAGGAGAGCATAAAACCCCGAGCATCAGGCTTTTCCTTGGTAATAATCACTGAAAGTAAGCCTTCTGGAGTTCACTCTCTCAAAGGCTGATTTCGCAGTCCTTGAGATGGTTTTCTAGGAGTAACAGCTAACTGTGGCAAATTCTTTGCATTTGGTATCTTGTTTCATCTTCACAATCCTACAATGCAGGGCTTCTCAGCACTATTGACATTTGGATCTAGGTAATTACTAAAGGGGGCTGTCCTGTGCATCACAGGATAGTTAGCCAAATTCTTGGATTCTACCCACCAAATACCAATGGCACCTACACCACTAGGTTGTGACGCACACACAAAAAGTCTCCTGACATTGCCAAATGGTCCCCTCGGGTCAAAATCCCCTCAATTGAAAACCAGTGCTACAAAGGAGATACTATTGCTTCTCTCATTTGACAACTGAATAAACTGAGACACAGCTATAGGACCATCTAACTCCGGAGCCAAGAGCCACATGTCCATACAGGCAGGAGGTCTATCTTAGAGTATAACTTACACACCTCTTTTCTATTTGAGTCACCTTTGCACCCCAATGAGCCAAGGACAGACATGTTAGTTAAACAAACCATTACTCTTGTCACATAATATTTATTTATTTAAAACTGGGCAGTAGGCCCAGGCAACAAAGGGACAGTCATGGCCTGCAAATGGTTCATCATTGTCTATCTGAAAAAGTAAGACACATTCAGAGATAAGCCATTTGGGAGAGTCAGATTGGGAGAAAACTTTGTTTCCTCATCTGTAAAATGAAGACAAATTTAGGGCTATTCTCATAATTAATTCAGATCATGCAATGAAGTACCTATTGCAAAATACAGTCTGAAAAACAACTAAATACCAATAATGTGTGGCAATAAATAGGCTAGGCATTGGAAGAATTAAAGCATCTTAAATTTACTGGGATGGAAGGGAAATGAACAACACCTAAACTCATGATCCACTTGATAGAGGTGAACATTTAAAATCCAAAAAGTTGATAACTTGATTCCCACAAAACTTCTGGGCTCTGACTGAGACTCTCAGCAAAGTTTTCCTGCTGAACTGCTTTGAAGTGGTAAAGAAATGGGTTTAAGAGCAAAAGGAAAAACAGAAAGGTTTAGTGAACTTCATGCACTCCAGAGGTTGGAGCCTGGAGCCTGGGCCCTCTGCACAGGACGACTTAAAGGCATGCTGGCAGAAAGAGGTCAAGATCACAAGAGGTCAAACAGTAACACAGCCAGGTGACAACAGCCAGGCAAAATCCAAAAAATATTTCTCATATAAAAATATGCTGCAGAACATATACTCAACTTACATTATGAACTGAGAAATTTCTCAGACTAAAATATCAACATTCAGATTGCTTCACAGCATTCTCTGAGAATACACAGATACTTGCTATAAATTTAAATTTACATAGCTGAAAGTGAATCTTTTGCCAGAACAAAGAGTCAGTCTTCCCTAAACACAAATCCAACATCTTCCTCCTCATGTTCAGTTCATCTTATTCTTTAAGGCACCAGGATAAGAGACCACAGTAGCCAGATCTTCTCTTTTTAAATGTGAATTTCAGAAGCTGAATTTCCATAAGTGAAACCTCCCAAACTAAATGCTATATAAAATTTCTTAAGGACTGTGTAGTCCACACCAAACCTGTCTCCATGGAATCTCCATTCCAGGACCACTAGTATGAGAACTCTACTATAAGCCATATAGATCACAAGAAGTCCAAGGATTTAGCCAGGCGCATTGGTGCAAGCCTGTAATCCCAGCACTTTGGGAGGCTGAGACAAGAGAATCAAGAGTTCAAAGCCAGCCTCAGCAACGGCGAGGCGCTAAGCAACTCAGTGAGACCCTGTCTCTACATAAAACACAAAATAGGGCTGGGGATGTGACTCAGTGGTCGAGTACCCGAGTTCAATCCCCAGCACCAAAAAAAGCAAATACCAGCCGGTCGTGGTGGCACAAGCCTGTAACCCCAGTACTTAGGGAGGCTGAGACAGGAGAATCACAAGTTCAAAGCCAGCCTCAGCAACGACGAGACGCTAAGCAACTCAGTGAGATCCTGTCTCTACATAAAACACAAAATAGGGCTAGAGATGTGGCTCAGTGGTGGAGTGCCCCTGAGTTCAATCTCCAGTGCCCAAAAAAAAGCAAATATCATGGAGAAAAACTATAGAAGGAAAAATCTTTTATTTTAGTACCTTTATCACCTATTTTTTTTCTTGCTATTAGGAAGAAACAGCACGAATAAATACTGCTATCTTTCAAAGCAACTTCTAAAAGAGCCACCAAAGGACTGATAGAGTGATGTTGATTAGATACAGTAGTCCCTCGCTTATCCAAGGCCAATGTCATGCAAGACCCCCCCCAAGAGATTCCTGAATCATAGGACAGTACTAATCACTACACATATGCTTTTTCCTGCACATACCTATGATAAGGTTTCATTTACAAATTAGGCACACTTTTTCTGTCCATGTTTCCCACCCAAAAATTTAACTAAACACCATCACAAAATCAGAGTAATATCTTTTGCAATGAGGTACAACAGCAAAATTAACAAACTTCTTTCTTTTTTTCTTCACAATTTCATGGATGGAAGATTTGTTCTTATTATAGATCTTAACAAACTCAGCATATGATATTTTCTTTTTCCTTATTAAGTTAATAACTTTCACCTTTTCATTTAAAGGAGCGTTTTATAACTTCTTCAGCATATGCTAATTGCCAGCATCATATTCTTGCACTTTGGGATCACTAAGTAAAATATAGATTACCTGAGCCGAACGTGGTGGTACACACCTGTAGTACCAGCACTTTGGGAGGCTGAGACAGGAGAATCCCAAGTTCAAAGCCAGCCTCAGCAATGGTAAGGCTCTCAGCAACTCAGTGAGACCCTATCTCTAAATAAACACAAAATAGGGCTGGGGATGTGGCACAGTGGTCAAGTACCCCTGAGTTCAATCCCTGGCACCAAAAAAAAAAAGATTATCTGAACACAAGCATTGCAATATTGCTACAGTCAACCTGATAACTAAGATGGTTACTAAGTGACTAATAGGCAGATAGCATATACAGGGTGGATACGCTGAATAAAAAGATGGTTCATGTCCTGAGAAGGCAAAGCAGGACAGCATGTGTGCTAAGAATGGCACACAATTTAAGCATTATGAAATGTTTATTTCTGTAATTTTCCAGTTTATATCTTCGGATCACAATCAACTGTGGATAACTGAAAGAGCAAAAAGTGAAATCAAGAATAAGGGGGAACAACTGCACTGTGCTCATAACTACTGGATTGCTTTAGGCCTTTTCTCCATCCTCCTGATGTCATTACCATAACAAATCTGCTTAAACAGCACAACACAATGTCTTTCCAACTAAAGAGCTAACTAAAAGTAATAAGATAAAATGAAGTCTAAAGAAAACCTTGTCAGGAAAATAAATATTTAACGCAGTGGTCTCTCCTTTGGACAACTCCTTTCTAGAATATTTCCCAGTGCCTTGGTGGTTCTATTGTACCAAATCCTGACTACAGCACCAAACCTGGGCAGTTTCTCACCAGAATGCTCAAGTTTTCTCCAAGAAGCTGGTGTGTGAACCATTAAGCCTGGTCCTCTAAATTTTCCTACTTCAAATACAGTCAAGTTTTCCTTTGTTTAACTTCATTCTCTCTCTCTTTTTTTTTTTTTTTGGTACCATTACTTTCCACTTCAATAAATTAACTTCCTGCCTAAAGACACATCCTGGCAAATATGTCACTTTGTATTGTTCAGATGAAAGACTTCTGTCAAATTTTTCTTCTACCAATAATCCCTAGAGCTAGCCTCTTTGGAGCCAGAGTTACTTGTCCATAAATTTCCTTTCACTGCTTCCTTCTCTACTGCACACTGCCTGCAGTGGACTTACTCAACTCTTAACCATTTTTTTCCCATTTCCCCACTGTCTTTTCTTCCAGCCCATCCAAAGAAGTGTCCTTAGTCTTTAAGACTAACTAGTCACCCTCCCTCCCAATTTTGAGTCTATCCCTGTCCTTCCCGCCTACACCCTGCACTCATTCCTTGCTCTCTTTTGCTTCTGTAATATCACCCTTTCTCCCTGTTCCTTCCTCTGACCTAAACTACTATTCCATGTTTCTCTGATTAGTTCTTGAAAGGATAGATTAACTGGCCACCTGCAGTTTATTGCCTCCTGCGCATTGCTCAATTTTTTGCCCTCTGAATTCCATCTCTTCCATGCTACTAAAATCACTCCCGGCAAATTCAGGAAATGACTTGGCAAGTGGACTAGGTGAAGATTCTCAGGCCCGTCCTCATAACCAGTCTGCTACACTGGGTGGTGTGGACAATCCCTTATGTTGACTCTGCTTCTTCCCTTTGTCACCACTGTCTCCTTCTAGGTCAGTTCCTGTTCTGTCTCCTTTAACAACTTTAACTTTTTTTTCCCTGACCATTTCTAAACATCAAGAGTTCCCTGAAGGCTAGGTACTTGATTCTCTTTTATTCTACATGATCTTCTCTGAGAAGTCCGGCTACCCTCTTTCTTTCCCCTTCCCTTTCCCTTTCTTTGGTACTGGAGACTGAACTCAGGGGCACTCATCCACTGAGCCACATCCCCAGTCCTATTTTGTGTTTTTTGTAGAGACAGGGTCTCACTGAGTTGCTGAGAGCCTCACCATTGCTGAGGCTGGCTTTGAATTCACAATTCTCCTGTCTCAGCCTCCCAAAGTGCTGGGATTACAAGCGTGAGCCACCGTGCCTGGCTTACCCTCATTCTTTATGTGAAAACTCCATGAAGGTAGTCTATTAGTCTAGACTATGCCTACAACACTCCAAATCTAAATTTCTAAATTCTTGCTTGAAATCTTTATGTGAATAATGCCATCCAACAGTTCTTAATGGCTTTTAATATACCAAGTACAGAGAAGCAAGCCAGATGCAGGAATATGAAGTAATTGAGATTAAGGATACTGACTCTGGAACCCTAACTGCCTGAGTTTAAAGCCTGAGTACAGCATGAACAATCTGTGTGACCTGGAGAGCTACTTAGCCTCTCTGAGCCTTAAGAGATTTCATGTGTAATACATGTACAATAGCAGTACATTTTTCTTAGAACTGACGTAGGAATTATGTCTAAGGTAAATATGTTAGAACAGTGCTTGCTACATTATAAGGGCTATCTAAACATCTGTTCTTACATTGTTGTTATTCTAAGAAACTGATGTGACAGGTACTATTATTTTATCAATTCACTTAATGAAAAAACTAAGATGGATTATTGTGGATCATGATGGAATCTCAAACTCCAGATATTCAAATCTTAACTCATCATATTTCCCATTAAAATTCAACTTTTGCTTGTGTACCCTTCTTGATTAAAGGTGTTCTGTCCTTCCCACTCCTCTTACCACATACACCCTAGGGAACATTCAACATACTATTTTGAGAGTCATCTTTATGAAACAATCACCTTCCTCCTCATCTCAAAAAAAAAAAAAAAATCCATTGTAGAGCTTAATCTTATCACTCCCCTTAAAAATCTCTTGAGATCTAGCCCCAATATATCTTACCTCTCTTAACAATACCAATCTAACTACCTTTCTCTACATCTAAGCACTGTATTCTACATTTTATCCCAAACCCAAGTATCTGCACTTCCTCCTCAAAATCTCCTCCTCACCCATTCATGATTTTCCCTCACCTACTTCCACAGGGTTCAACACATTGTTGTTTTTAAATTTAACACATTTTCTATTGCAAAAGTAATATATGCGGGCTGGGATTGTAGCTTAGCGGTAGAGCGCTTGCCTCACATGCGTGAGGCCCTGGGTTCGATCCTCAGCACCACATACAAACCAATAAAATAAAGACATTGAAAAAAAAAAGTCATTCTTTAAAAAAAAAAAGTAATACATGCACAAACAAGGTCTAGTGCAGCAATTGTAAAAGAAACATATTACACTGTAAAACAAATAATGAAGCCCCTTTCATTTTCCCTGACATTCTAACCCCTCCCTACGCACTGACAAATGCAAACCACACATACATATGTGGGGGTTTTTTTCCTTAAAATATAGACACCTATACAACTCAGTATATTCTTTCCAATCTTTTTAATAGCTAAGCAGTATTCAAAATCTGCTTTCTATTATGGTTATGTTTAAGACATGCCACCCCTTTTCTGCCCTCATTTCCTGTACATGAATACTGTGAAGGGTAAAGAACATGTTTTGTTCACCCTCACATCTCCAAAAGAACCTTATACCAAGGCTGGAATTGCTCACCAAATGCTCAACAAATAATAATAATATCTATAATCAGTCCAGTGCAGGTAGTTAGCCAGGAAAATAGCTGTTAGTGCTTCACACACATTATCATATTTAATCCTCATAACCACCCAATTATTTTCATTCCACAAAAGACTTAACCAAAATCACAGTTATTAAGGACAGGAGATTCTAATCCACAGTTGTCTGACTCCAGAGCCCACACCCTTATCCCTTTGCTGAAGCTAATAAAAGTTTCATAAAAATATACTTTACAGGGGCTAGAGATGTGGCTCAATGATAGAGCACTTGCCTAGCATGTGTAAGGCACTGGGTTCGATTCTCAGCACCACATAAAAGTAAAATTAAAGACAACTGACAACTAAAAAAAATTAAATATATATATCCTTTACAGCCAGGCAGTGGCACATGCCTATAATCCCAGCACTTTGGGAGGCTAAAACAGGAGAATCATGAGTTCAAAGCCAGCCTCAGCAATGGCGAGGTGCTAAGCAACTCAGCGAGACCCTGTCTGTAAATAAAACACAAGCCGGACATGGTGGTGCATGCCTGTAATCCTTTGGGAGGCTGAGACAGGAGAATCCCGAGTTCAAAGCGAGCGTCAGCAACAGCAAGGCACTAAGCAACTCAGTGAGACCTGTTTCTACATAAAACACAAAATAAGGCTGGGGATACGGCTCTGTGGTCGAGCACCCCTAAATTCAATCCCTGGTACCAAAAAAAGAAATATATACATAAAGATATATATATCTTTTACTTTCTCAACCAATGTTGGAGAAGAGAATGTTTCAAGAATCCTGGTCTGGGCATACAGGACTGAGATAAGAGCTAAAGGAAATCATGAGTAGATGAAGACAAATGACTGCAGCTGTAATGCTGGCCAACTATTCACCCATTCCACCTAGGTTTACTGAGGCCCTATTAGGAGAAGGGATATTGAGTTACTTCCCTCCCCTTCCTCAGGCTCCCCACTACACTCTTCCATAATAACTGTCATTCTTGGCTGAAAATCTACTATGTGCCAAATGTACATTATTATTATTTGTATTAATAATTTCTAATTATTTATAATCCTTGCAAAAATTGTCTGACACAAACATTAGTATTACCATTTTACAAATGCAAAGAGGAGACCCAGGGAAGTTAAATTTTTTGCCAATAGCAGACTGTAATAAATGGCAAAGTCAGGATTCAAGGTTAGATCTGTGTGTCTCCAAACTCCTCTTTTTTTTTTCCTCATACAGAATAATGCCTTTTAATTCCTAAACAACAGCCGGGCACAGTGGCACATGCCTGTAATCCCAGCACTTTGGAAGGCTGAGACAGGAGAATCCCAAGTTCAAAGCCAGCCTCAGCGGGGCGCAGTGGCTCAAGCCTGTGATCCCAGCACTTAGGGAGGCTGAGACAGGAGAATCGCGAGTTCAAAGCCAGCCTCAGTAACGGTGAGGCGCTAAGCAACTCAGTGAGACCCTGCCTCTACATAAAACACAAAATAGGGCTGGGGATGTGGCTCAGTGATCAAATACCTCTGAGTTCAATCCTGGTACAACAAAAAAAGACCAGGTGAACTTTTTAAATTTAGACTCAGTTAAGACCACATTTGGCTACAAGTACATATCCAATTTCTGTGATTTAACCAAATAGAGATTTTGTTTCTCATCAGAGTCAAGAGATGGACAGACAAGGTCTAATACAGCAGTACTGGAATGCCATCAGCTTCTCAACCTCATCCTTATCTTCTACCCAGTCATTCTTAACCCTCAAGCCTCTTGTCTTTGGTCACAAGATAGTTTGTCCCCTTTCTCCAGGGAGAAAAAAAGAAATACAAACAGAAGGCCTAACAGGTGAGCTCATAGAGGCTCCCCTTATCAAAGCTTTGGGGATAAGGGAGGACCCTGCTACTTTACATCTCACTGGCCAGGACTACATCACTAAGATGCCCAGCTGCAGGGAATTCTGGAAAATTGGGCACTTTTAACTGGCCATGGTGATGAATTATACAAAATGGGGTTAGCTGTTGGGAAGACATGGGTGGGATGTGCATCTAGGTGTGTCCATTCCACAGTGATGTACAGGGCAAGTCAACCTAGAGAATCAAAGTATCTTGGGCAAAAAATAAACAGCAAAGAACAGCGAAGAACCTAAATTCTGTATTTAGAAGTTTTTTCAGTTATGCAAAGTCATACACTGTTGGAAGTGGAGGATGGAAGAACGTGAATGTCTGACAAAAACATCCAAGCAGCTGATGCAGAGGAAAAACACTGAGACCCAGATGACTTCACACAAATGGTCCTGATGGATTCACAAGTTCCACCAGAGAGTTTCCCCCTGACTGCTCAATGTCTCCCTTCCTCCCTCTCACTTCCCAGAATTAACTTAGAGGTGAACCCACAGGCCCATTTGACTCTTCTATCACTCATAAGAAAAATAAGAACATGTTCAAATTCCAATTCAAATGAAATAAAATTCTCTAATATGTGTTGTTCTAAGAATTAGCATCTTTTAGAAAAAGATAATGGCTACAGGGACTTTATCTGTACAACTGCAGCTACACTGTGAAGCTACTACATGAAGAAAGTAGGCCACAGAGTTTAAATTTGGTTTTCACTTTTTTCCAAGTAAAGGCAATTCAATCAACTTTCCTTATAAATAACTCAAACAACTCTGTAGCAATGAGATGACATTTTTTTTTGGTACCAGGGATTGAACTCAGAGGCACTCAACCACTAAGCCACACCCTCAGCCCTATTTTGTGTTTTATGTAGAGACAAGGTCTCCATGAGTTGCTTAGCACCTCTCAGTTGCTGAGGCTGGCTTTGAACTAGTGATTCTCCTGTCTCAGCCTCCCAAAGTGCTGGATTACAGGCATGTGCCACCGCGCCCGGCGTGAGATGACATTTGTGCAAAGTAATATAGATGGAGATAAAGAGGACAAAAGGCCAGAAAAAGAACTACAGTGAGCTACATCCTAGGCACAGGAACACAAGATAATATAGGCACATTAAGTAATACTGTACAGCCTAACAACTCTCCTACGAAAGAGTTAACACACTTCCCAGTGGACTTCTCAAGAATTGCCTTCCTTGCTTCACTAAAGAATTTGGTTACTTATTTCTGAAAACAGTGGCAAGTCTTATTCAGAAATAAGTAACCAAATTCTCAGTCTCTCTTTCACCAACAAACACTCTAGGAATGAGCATACACGCTTCCCTAAATGTGTGTTTTTATGTCCAGTGTTTGATTTCCCTAAATTAAAGGAGAGGTAAAAATCTTTAAACCTACTCTGGAGTTCAGAGGGTGTCCAAGAAGTCTACAGCCAGCCTGAAACATTATAGTACTTGATCCTCCTCCTACACGACCCATATTTAAGCTATAAGCCTTCGCCAGAATGACTGATATGCAATGCAATTTGAGTCTGTACAATTCCTTCAGTCATGGCCATTTTTAGGTGCACCACTGTACAGAAAACACTAAATGGTCTTTCTATTCTCAACCCTTTACATTTGCCAAAAAACAAGGATGTGCATATGGGCCAGTCAAAACGTGAGTCACACCAAGTTCCAGGGAGACACATAACCCAAGTGCAGTCACAAACTGTGACAACACACCCACCTGGACCACTCAGAGTCCAAGCCCACATTTCAGAAATAGAAACAGTACAGAGTGCTACATGTTTAACTCAGACTCTCCCTTTTCTTACCAAGAGAGCAAACTCAAAACTCCCTGAAGAGCCCATTTCTTAAATCCCAGTTGTTTGGTATTTCAGTTCCTTTAAGGTGAGGAAAAAAATACTGAAGTAACAGAAACCCTCACCACTTGGCTTTTTCAACTATTAACATCTAATGCCAAACTAATATCAATAATTACTGTATTTAAAATAAAGAATTTAAAAAGTCTTCGTTATTTTGTAGAGTGAGTTAACTCAGTTTAGTTTTTTATATTTTCTTTCTAAGCCATGAGCTCCATTTAATTAAGCATCAATCTCTGCGATATATGTGACAAAAGCTATAGGGTTTTTACTGGGAATAAGGTTCTGACATACACTGCGATATGAGAAATAAATGACATAAAATACTACGGATGAGAGAACTGCATCAGCCCACAGCAGTGTTTGAACGTGTCAGTTTTTGGACAGTCTGATGATTGATTTAATTGTGAAATTATCAGCTTTTATCAGAACTGCTGGTCAAAGGATAGACACTTTGTTCTCTTTATTTCCAAACAATGCCCAGCATCAAAATGTGATACTAGCCTTAATAGCTTTGAATCTCTTGTTTTAAACCCACCTCTATTTGACCATTGTTAAAAAAAAAAAAAAGATAATTATTGCTCCCTGCAAGATTTTTCATAATTAGCTACCCAACTGTGATTTTTTTTCTTAATTTCAGAACTAATACAACTTTCTAGGGTAATCTCTGGATTATACAATACTACTTGCCTATGTTTTCATTTGAGGTGACATATGAGTGGATATGCACTAATCAAATCATTCATTTGTTGTTTTGAAAAGGTAATCCAAACCAGGTCAGAGACATGTACTAATACATTTGAAAAGACAGAATGTTGAATGAGGTCTTCTTTCAGTCAGCAGTTCAAAGGCATGTTCTGAGATAAAGGTACCTTTAAAAATGGAAGACAAGAAACTCACAAAGTTAATTTTAATGTAACCAACTGTCAACAAAATTAACTACAAAAACAAATTTTTCATGTCATGGGTAAGACAGATTTTTTTAAAAAGTCAGCTAATCAATAATAGGGGGAAATAATCTTGTTCTGCCTTATCTCATGCTTGTACAATGAGCGACAAAAACACTGCATGGTTAACTAAATTCCCCTCATTGAACCTGTTCCCAAAAACTATCTGATACCCTGTGATTAGGCATTATTGATCTGGAACTACAGTGTGGCCTGGATTTCAACTCCACATTTGTTCATTAAGGCCAGTTGACCCTAATTTTTTTTTTTAATTTTTAAAATATCTTTATTTTGTTTATTTATTTTTATGTGGTGCTGAGGATCAAACCCAGTGCCTAGCCCCGGTTAAATTCCTTTTGATGAACAGCTAACATTGTTCAGTGGTTACTTTAAAAATTAGGGTCGGGCTGGGATTGTGGCTCAGTGGTAGAGCGCTTGCCTCGCATGCGTGAGGCACCAGGTTCAATCCTCAGCACCACATAAAAATAAATAAAGATATTGTGTCCATCTACAGCTAAAAAAAAATTTTTTTTTAAAAAGGAATTTAAGCTGGGCGCGGTGGCTCACGCTTGTAATCCCAGCACTTAGGGAGGCTGAGACAGGAGAATCGCGAGTTCAAAGCCAGCTTCAGCAATGGCGAGGCGCTAAGCAACTCAGTGAGACCCTGTCTCTGCATAAAACACAAAATAGGGCTGGGGATGTGGCTCAGTGGTCAAGTGCCCCTGAGTCAATCCCCGGTACCAAAAAAATAAAAATAAAAAATAAAAAATAAAAAAAAAAAGGAATTTAACCAAAACCTGATCCCACCTTTATCAATAATGCAAACATTTTTTAAGTATTGTTCTTTAAAATACCACGTTATACTGTACCACATCTGTCCCCAAAAACATGGATGGAGAAGGAGAAATAAAGTAAAATGACTGTTATTACAGACACTGTGAATCAAATTTAGAGCCATGAAATATCCAAATCCCTAAGCTGAGACTAGTTTCTTGGAAAGAAAGTGTAAATCTGAATTTGGCACATGAAGATAATACCCTAAAGATACTTTTTGCTTGCCTGTCGAGTTTCTGCAGCTCCATCTTTTGGTATTACAAGCTGCAGTTTGAATACTCTAATCAACCAAGAGTAGGGAGAGCTCACATTAGCCCTCAAGAATTCCACATCTTTCCGACTGAAAGAACTGGAAAATACAGTATGTTTTCCATACTTACCATAGAACATAAACAGAAAAATCCTGTTCACCATTATTGCTGAGCCATTAGCAATTTCTGTGCCTCCATCCAAAAAACAAACCAAAATTAAAATGTTCTGGTCTTTCCAGTAAAGTACACGGTCCCTTTCCAAAAAATCTGCTCTGATCCACCCTGTGCTATTTAATTTTTGCAGGACCTACGAACAATACACACCCAGGTGTTTTATAAACAGCAACAAAACACCACACAATAAGGTCTTTCTGAAACTTGTCATCTGCTACAAAGACACAGAACCATCCATAAAGTCCTCTATCACTACACTTCCTGACTTGGGTTTACCAGACCTAATGTGACTTCTTTTTTTCCCCATCTGCTGGAAATGCTCTTTTGGTCAGAGGCCTGGGATACAGCTCCTGACACACAGTGAAGTCCACTCCATTTCCTCCAGACCCGCCAACATTAGGATCTCCACTAATGAGGGCTGCGGTGAAAGAAAGAAAAGGGAAACTACTCACAAATCTCAGCCAAAAGAAAAAGCCCTGAGTACTGATAAGCAACGTTCTAAATCAGTGTGCAGAGTTAATTATTTTCCTTTAAAAAGCCAATCACATTCAGTTAGTGACCTAAACACAAAAAAAATCTCCACGCAGGAAAAAGAAAAGGTTTGAAACAGGAAATAAACATCAGAATCATAGACTTACACTTCTCAAAATGACTTTTTTTCTTCCTGACAGCAACTGCTTTCTCTAAATACCAAACCTGGTCTTTTAAATCAAGTTCTCTGGGCATTGCTGCCTTGGGTTCTTACTGAAAGCAAGGATCTCTTTGGTCCCACATGTTGAAAACCTCACGCCCGTATAATGAAGAGCTTGTATGCCACGCCTTCCACCACATTTCCCTGTTAAAACTCGCTTATCTAAAAATGATTCCTGAAAACACAACTATCAGCCTCATCCTTCCGTCAGGCAGCCGCAGGAAACAGATTTGAAGATTCTGGGCGGCCTCTTAACCTCCCCTCAACCCCGAAGCCCAAAGTTGGGTAGAGATGCAAGCGAACAGGGGTCAGTTTTACAATGTGCCCAGGAGACCAGCTCTCCCATCGGCTCACAATAAATGCACCCCAAGTGCATTTCTCACATCCTGACCGGACTATAAAAAATATTGTACTCTGATATATAAGCGTAACGTCGATACTCCTTCACTTAACGTGTAACAACAGGCCACAGGGAGACTAAAGATTAACAACTTTTTCCTCTCAGAAAGCGTAATTATTGAGTCGATGGTTCCTAAAATTTCTGTGGCATTGTTAAGTATCCCTTCGCGCCCCCCCCACCCCACTTCTCTGACTGGGCTTCTCTGGAATTATTGCGGGACCAGGGTGCGAGGCCCACGGACACACACGAGACCCCCTATGTCCAGTCGTGGGGGCGTTATTCACAAGGAAGCCAGCGCGGCGCCGCAGGAGTGAAGCCCTACCCCCACCCCCGCCCCCCAAAAGTGCCGGTCCCCGTTGGGAAACAGGAGCGAACTGGAAAAGGAAATCGACCCCGGGAAGGGGAGGGGCGGCTGCAGCCGCGCAGCGGTGCCACTCGGCTCGGTGGCCGAGAGCGACCAACCGCCCTTACCTGGGGGTGGACAGCCGCCGGCACTACTTCCAAAAGTTCCGTTCACCTTCGCTCTCAGTTCAAAGCCCCGCCACCGGGCTCCGCCGCAGGCAAGCCACGCACGACTCTTTCCCCGGCACGTCCCCACCCTGTCTGCCCTACACCATGTCAGGAATCCGGGCAGGCACCGAGCTGGGAGCTGACATCACTCCCAGCCCCAGGTACCTCCTCCTCCCACCGCCGCCCTCTCTCGTCCCCGCCTGCAGGAATGAGCCAAAGAGCGTCGGCAGCGGGGCGGGGCGGCAGCTCCTGCGCCCCCACTGATTGGGTCCGCCGAGCGTCACTCAGAGGAGTCCACTAATTTTATACATTCCTCGCTGAGTGAGATTGGGCTGGAAGTGGGTGTTGATGGAAAAAAATGCTGCCCTTCCTGCTATCTCTAAGGAATGGAGATAATGGGAGGGTGAAGAACCTGGCAAGCCGAGTTTTAAACTTTTTTTTTTCTTGGCGTATTCACTGTATTCCAGATGAGAAAAGAAACCAATCCACCCAAGCCCCCTTTTTAAGGCAAAACAATTGCCTCTGTGTCACGGGCAAGTACGAGCCGGGCGGCGCGTGGTGCAGAAAATGGCTAGCTTTAAGTCATGCAAATAAAGGAAACGCCAGCTCACCCTTCTGCCCTTTCTTCGTGGGCCTGCTGGGTGTTGCCTCAGAAGGGAATTTAAAACTTAAAAGCACTTGTAGAGGTTGGGAAGAGAATCCCTAGAAACGGCGACCCAGCTCTGGATTGTTAACTGGTGGGCTATCAACCATGTGGCTGATTTTCCTTTTGGCGACGAAAAAAAATCACACCACCAAGCTTCCAAGGCAAATAAGATGGAATCTGCAGAGTAAGAAAAATATCTATTACTTGCCTTTTTTAAGGACCTTAGGGCTGCTGTTTGAATGCACAACTGAAGAGGAGAAAAGGGGAGAAACCTCAGAATTGAGTTCAACAAACCACATGAGAATAATTACTGTTGAATGGAACCAATTGCAGTGGCTGAGCTATCATTAAGAATTAACTAACATTTACCCAGGGCGGATATCTAGCTGTATAATTCCCTTGGCTGAGAAAACAGAAAGATTCTCAGGCCACGTTCTTTGAGTTTACCCCTTAACTAGCCCAGGGCAGAACTAAAGTGGCTTTATTTATATAGGATATAGGGAGCATATTATCCATCATCTTCTAGAAGTGCAATGAATTAATTATTGACTTTCTGTTGGTTTTTATTGTTTTTTTGATTGATGACTGGTCACACATTTCACCATTCTGTCAAAATTGGAAGATGTCCAGAGTCCAGTCACATTTAATCCTCACAACCATCCTGTTTGTACACACGTTTGTACTCCACATTCTTTCACACACTATAATGCTATTAAAAAAAAAAAGTCTTGAGCTACCGCTCTCACATCTACTTTATATTATTACCATTGTGTTAATTTATCTTAAACTATTTCAAACGCCTCACTTGTATTCCTGATTCCATCCCCACCCACCCAGCTCTAATTCTTTCTCTGCACCACTACCAGATGTAAGAAATGGAAGGGGGGTGTCCCTGCATCTTCCCCTCTAAATCAGGTCTCCTTTTACCTGCAATTCTCAGATAGGCTCTTAAAACTCCCTAATCTGGCTTCTAGTTATGTTCC
Source organism: Geosciurus inauris (assembly GCA_004024805.1). NCBI lineage: Eukaryota > Metazoa > Chordata > Mammalia > Rodentia > Sciuridae > Geosciurus > Geosciurus inauris. Next base: position 23,790 of record PVHX01013927.1, on the reverse strand, counting down.
CACCTTATCTACCACATCACTCCTGGGCAGCCCTCTGCTGCTATCAAACCTGTCTCTCACAGATCTTTGCTTGTTTCTCATTTTTTGACATAACTAGAATCCCCACTCTTCTCTCAAAGCCTAATTAAATTAAAATCTTTGTCCTCTGCTAAGATTTGTTTGTGTGCCACAATGAACAGGAATAGGGGGTGAGGTCCTTTGCACAGCTTTGCCACTGAAGTCAGTTAACTTTGGGCAAATCACTGAAACTAACCTTCAGTTATTTCCTCTCTAAAATGAGGCTGACACTATCCCTGTCAGAGGTTTTTTTGTTGTTGGTGGTGGTGGTGGTGTTTTTGGTACCGGGGATTGAACTCCAGGGCACTAGACCACCGAGCCACATCCCCAGCCCTATTTTGTGTTATATTTAGAGACTGGGTCTCACTGAGTTGCTTAGTGCCTCGCTGTTGCTGAGGCTGGTTTTGAACTCATGATTCTCCTGTCTCAGGCTCCCAAAGTGCTGGGATTACAGGCGTAGGCCACCAGGCCCTGCTAGAGGTTTTTATAAGGATAATTGAGATTGTACAGATATGTAAATATGTGATTTTATGTGTCTAGTTAAATACATTTCCTGCCTTCCTGTTGAATACATTTCTTGCTTTCTGAAGAGTAAGCGCTGTGGTTAATTCCTCTTTGTGTTCCTTATATAGTCAATTCAAGGAAAAGGTTTGATAAATATATAGAGCCCCAAGAAATAGATAATCATATCACTTCTTTCCCCCTTCTATTCCTTACATTTTTTTTTAGCACAACTTTTCATTTCTCTGGTTGTACACGATACAGAGTCACACCATTCTTACATCTTAAATGTGCTGTCGTTCCCAACAATCTCTTGGTCAAAAACTTCAACTATGTCTTCATGGCTCCCTCCATCCCCACCCCCCAACCCCCACCGCGGCCGCCACCGCCATCTCTCTGTTTCTCTCTCCATCCTCTGTCTCTGCTTGGATCAGAGCCCTTCCCTTCACCTACTTACCCACCTACCATTTATTTAACAACCCTTAACTCTCTCAGACACCTTCTGAACCTACAATTCAACCTGTCTCTGCCACTCATCTTTCCTGAGTCGGGATGCACTGGTCTGTCAGTGCCTATTACCTGCCTTACTCTCCAGATGCCTTCAAACACTGGGTAGCTACCAGCCACTCCTCCAGCCCTAGAAATAGGTTGGCTGCCTCCAGGCTCATGTTCTTCCAAACTACTGCTGAACACAGGAGGTGGGGGAGGGAATGTTCACCCCTGTGAGGATGGCAGGATAGAATAACAGGAAGTTGCCTCCCATCCCCTCCGCAGCTGGAATGATAACAGCTGCCCTCGGAATCCAAAAAAACAAAAGACTCTAGAGGACAGCTGAAAACAGGGCAGGTCTGGAGCAATAGTGTTCGAACCAGGAGTTACCCAGAGTGAGTGGGGAAGATTTCAGCCACCTCTCCTACCCCACCCCAGCCCGTTTTAACCGGTGACAGCTCTTATCTGTTCTTCATTTAGGCTTCACTATTAGATTTCATTTTTTAAAAAAGGATCTAACAAACACATTGGAACCACTGGCGTCTGAGTGTCTTAGGGAAACTCCAGAGGATCAGGACACTGCAACAGAAACAAAACAGGATGGCAGATGGGCAGGAACCCAGGACTTAGCCACTATCCTGGATCCTAGCTCACTTAATGAAAATGTCCCCTTTACCATGCCTATGGTTTCAACACTAATTAGCTTTATAGGTCGAGATGACTAATTTCTGCCTGGCTATTCTGATGATAATCCTTCCTTTTGGTACCTATGAACATTGCCAGGCATTATCATCACTTTTAGGAGTGGGGCACAACCAAAGCAGCAGAAATTCTGCAGAAATGAGAGAGACCCTAAAAGTCTTCTGATGCAATCACCTATGGGATGCAAGAACTCCTTCTACAGCATTCCTGACAGGTGGCCTGCAGCCCCTGCTTGAATTTCCCTGGCAACAGGAACACACAAGCTAGGAAAGCAGCCCAGCAGCCCACCATTGAAGATCTTTCTCCAGTTGAGAAAGATCCTGTTTTTGACTATTTTTTCCCAAAAGTCTCCACCTTGTGTTAAGGTGGAGACTTAACCATCCTGTAAAGTGAATGTACTAGCAGCATTGTAACATATGGACTCAAAGTGCAGCAAGATTGCATAAATGGATTGCTCTAGAACACCCAGAACTGGGATTGAAACCAAGGTCTGCTGGACTCCCAAGCTATTTTTCCTTTCCATATCTAAAGCATTGCTTATCCATGATTTACCCTCTTTTAGTTCTGCCCTCTAGAGTAACAAAGACCAAGCTGAATCTTCAGCTTGTTTTGGAACAGGAATAAATTCCAAAAGCAGGCCTGAGGGCACCTTCCCTACTTGTTTGGTTTAGATGCCGACTCCAATAAACGCTTGCCTTAGTCATTGTGCTCCTGTCATTTGCCTGCCTGGTCTTCACAGGCTTCCAGGTGCAGCTCTCTAAAGCACAGCCTGGTCGCTCTTGACTGCTTGCAAAACATTGGAATGACTTTCCCTTTAGCAAGCACAAAACTTAGACTTTCTTTATTAGCATCCAAGAGCCTTTACATCCTGGCCCCCCACTTAGCTCTCTGCACTAAGCTTCAACTCTTCTTTGTCGCCCACACTACACAAACAGCACTAACTGAATTCCTTTGCACCTGTATCCCCTAATAAGATATCCTCGGTTATGAATGATTTTTGCAGGTTTCTACTCGAATCCATCTCCCATAGTTGTTGCAAGGATCTGACCAGATGTCATAGCCAAGAGCACTTTGCCTGACACATAATAGATCATGATAAATGTATTCCTTTTTGTTTTTGTTTTTGTTTTTGTTTTGGAACCAGGGATTGAACTCAGGGGTACTCAACCACTGAGCCACATTTTGTGTTTTATGTAGAGATAGGGTCTCACTGAGTTGCTTAGCACTTCACCATTGCTGAGGCTGGTTTTGAACTCCTGATTCTCCTGTCTCAGCCTCCCACAGTGCTGGGATAACAGGCGTGCGTCACTGCACCCGACTACATATTTCTTTTTCTTGCGACATAAAACAACTGTACTATTATCATTATAGATGGCTTATACCCTTCGCTGACTCACTATAAATTCCTTACAATCCTTGAGGGTGGGACATTAATTTCTTTCACTTTTACATCCTTTATGGTATCTAGATTCTTTTTTGTCCTATAGATATTCAATAAAAACTCAATAAGTGAATGCTGCCAATTGCTTTAGACTCCTAACTTGCTATGGCTAGGCCTTTAGAAGTTCAATAAATTGGACTGATAATCAAGGATTTTGGTTTCTGCTACTGTTCTTATCCCAGGCACATTACTAACACAGAATGGGCTAAGCACATGGTATAAACCTGAACCAAATCCACATAAAGCAACCTTAGTTTTAGAATTCCTTCTAAAGGAAGTTTCTGCTTGTTCTGATTGTAAGCATGGCATTGGTGACAACCCAGATACTATTTTAATATCTTTTAGCTGAATACTAAGTCACTGTTCAGCTCTTACCACTAGCATCATTTATGAATCCAGCCCTCCTCCTGTCTTTTGAGACAGGTTAGAAATAGGTACAATATCTTGCTCCAAAGGGAGAGATTCATTTTAATCACTTTTTCCTTGCAACCCAGGGTTATTCTCTGGTTACCCACTAGATAAATCCAAAAACCTAGTTTCATTCAACTTACTCATCTTATTAATCCATTTGTAAGTATAAAAAAAATTTAATTAAAACTAAGAATGATCTCTTTTCATGATATTTGATTAATGTGCAATTAATAGCTAAGTTAAACAAATTAAATTCTTTTACACAATTAACCCCATTACAAACTTAATTAATTAGATTTTCTAAAAAATATGTTAGCGGCAGTGGCAAGCTCTTGTATTCCCAGCTACTAGGGAGGCTGAGGCAAGGGATCACTTGAGTTCAGGAGTTCAAAGCCAACCTTGGCAACAGAGCAAGTCCTGTCTGAAAAAACAAACAAAAATTTAAGTTCCTATATTCTGACAGAGGTACCCAAAGAGTATGTCAGCCTTTTCAATATATAGGAGCAACTCCTGTTTTCCAGTCCATGTAGATGATCTGCACAGCATTCATCCCAAACAGACCCAGCCTTTCCCCAAGCTGCCAGGCCTTTCCAAGGCTGCTGTCCTTCTTCCCAAGATGCACTATGCACAATCTTTTTAGGGTTCTCAGAAGCATGCTCAATCAACAACAGAGCATTATTCATAACCAGTAACTCCCCCTTTGATTTTCAAAGGCTACAATATTAAGTAAGGCTCATGTTTCAAATAATATTTCATGGTTCACTACTAATCAAAATTTATCCAATTTGACATTGTGGTGCATGCCATTCCCTGGACCAGTGCCATACGTGACTCCCAGGCCTCAGACTACCTGCTACCCTGCTCACCTTTTCACCTGGACAATCATTAATTTACTGTTTCTTTATTTAGTCCCTCCTAATCCTTAACTAGAATTCTTCTACTTAACTATAATTTACATTTTAAAGTGGCATGTTAATTTCAATCCACAAACTTCTGTCTAAAAGGACTAAGAGGAATGAATTTTAGCTAAAAACAGATGTAAGATGAGACTCAAACAACTGGTTTAGATAAATGTTTTCACTGAAGGAATTTCTCTGGCAAGTTGAAACAAGTTGCTGATAAATCTTTAGGCTAAAGCATCTATCTCCCAAGTCCCAAGTTTCTGCTGCTTTCCCCTTGACCCTCCAGACTCTGTCTTCAGAAAAACTTTTCCATAGAAGGATGCTGACTCTAAGGCATTTCAATTGCCAGGTAATTAGTACTATGGTTTGTTAAACTAGCCAGAGTATTAAGGAAGCAAAGACAAAGTGTCACAACTATCCTTCAGCATGTCTGTCTTTTAAGTGATTTAAACCTTTTTACTTTTATTTCACTTGAGATAATTTCCATTTGATCCTATATTGGTTGAATCCTAAATGAGATATAGTTTAATGGCAAGAGAAGTACCATTTATGGAGAGAGAGAGAAAAAATCATCACCCATTACTGAATAAATGAAGTGTAAGAAATAGCACCTCTTCTTCGGTAAAATTAAGTGTGTACTCTAAGTTATAAGACCTAACATCACTTGACATTTTTTGAGTTTCAGTTTCTCCATCATAAATGGAGTGGCAAGCTGGATGCAGTGGCACACACCTGTAATCCCAGCAGCTCAGGAGGCTGAGACAGAAGGATCACAAGTTCAAAGCCAGCCTCAGCAAAAGCGAGGAAATAAGCAATTCAGTGAGACTATGTCTCTAAATAAATACAAAATAGGGCTGGAGATGTGGCTCAGAGGTCTAGTGCCCCTGAGTTCAATCCCTGGTACCAAATAATAATGATAATAATAAATGGGGTGGCAATAGTGCAAAAGAGTGTCCGGAATTGGAGCCATGAAAGTTGGATGCTGCTGCCCCCTTGGCCTGCTTCTGACAGAGTCTGAAATGGTTCTCTGCACAGGATTCCTCAGCTAACATGCTGAGACCCTTGCCACCTTCCATAGTACTGATTGGACCATGGATTCTCATCTCATTCAAAGATATTCCAGTATAATCTTACCAACAGCCTGGGTAAGAAACTCTGGCAGAAATCCACAGGAAATAGTCACTAGCTGGCCCAATCAAATCTTCTCTCAAGATAAATGTGAGACCCAAAAAGCCAGGTGATAAGAGTACAGCAGAAGCAAAGAGGCACGGAGAATAAAAGCAATAAACAGAAGCATCAGAACGTAGACGTATAGAAAGCGAGATGATGAACAGAGAGTTGCCCTGGCTGTGGTGTAGTTCAGTGGTAGAGCTTTTATGCATGAGGCCTTGGGTTCAATGCCCAGTCCTATTTTAAAAAATCTAAATAAACAAACAAAAGTACTCAGTAACTGAAGTAAAATAATAAAACTGAAAAGCACAGATGCTAAGAGTCATATATAGAAGAGGTGGTAATCAGAAGTCCTGGGGCAGTAGACACCATGGGGGTAGTAGACAGCTAGTAGCTGTCGAAGTAATCGGAAATATAACAATAATAAAAATGATAAAAGCAAATGCCAATTTCTGTGTGCTGGGTACTGTTTTATTTATTTATTTATTTAGGGTGGGTAACCAGGAATTGAACTCAGGGGCACTAGACCACTGAGCCACAGCCCCAGTCCTTTTTTTTTTTTTTTTTTTTTGGTATTTTGAGATAGGGTCTCACTGAGTTGCTTAGCACCTTGCTTTGCTGAGGCTGGCTTTGAACTCTCGATCCTCCTGCCTCAGCCTCCCAAGGCGCTGACGTTACAGGCATGTGCCACCATGCCCAGCCGTTGCATACTGTTTTAAATGCTTTAAGTGGATAAATTTCAACAGGTGGAGGAGGTCTATTTCATTTTGTAAAAGAGGAAAGAGCCACATAGAATTTAAGTAACTTGCCTGAGGACATGTAGCATGATTCAACCCAGTTTGGCATTACAGTCTGTGCTGAAAGAGAAGCTGAGTTATAAGAAAGATAGATTAGTAGAGTGACTTGAATCCTCAGTTCTCATGAGGCCTAGTAGTTCACTGGTTTCCTGATTTCCTTCTTTCCCCAGGTAGTTACACACTAAATCTCTATCATCTGAGATCATCTGAATACTCCTTAATGCCTTCCACTTCAATAAGCGTAACTAATGCTCCAACTTTAAATGAGATAATACCTGTGAGAGCATTTTACTGGCCCTGAAAGAAATGTACTGAACAAAGTGAAGTGTTTTTTATTTTGAAACAAAGTGAAAGTTTTTAAGGTTATGATCTGGTGATTAAGACAGAGTTTATCTCTAACTCATATTTCTTTGTGACGTTACATTACTTTGGGTCAGCCTCGGGCTGTCTTGGCGGTGTCTTTTGCCATACACCCTGAGAATTAAGAATGTATTAGTTTACAACATGTAATTATCATTGCATATTAATTAAATTTCATTATATTAATTACTGACCCTGTTCTACCTCATTCCTTCTGTAAGCAACTAGAATGCAGAGGCTATGATTATAAGGGCAATGAACAAAGATCAAAAAAAAGGAGCTTGGAAATTGTTTTATCTTTCTACAATCTCTCAGCAGCCAGATCACTTTGGGTCTTGAAGGAGTATAGATTTATTCTAATTATAATGAGAACAAAGTCAGGACATAACTTACTATCATCTTGTTTCACTAAGAATAAATCCCAAAAACTTCCCTCCATAAACCTCATTTTACTTTTACTAAGTATATTTGTAAGAGTGACCAGCACTTCGAAGAAAGATGCTGCTTTCTTATAGATCCATTTTCAAAGTTCTGAGCTTTCCTATCAGAAGGGCAATCAATGGATGCCACCATCATGGTAAGAAAGAAGAGCTCGACCCATAGATTTAGCCCTCTGTAGGAGAGGTGAATTGCAAATAAATTGCAGAGAAGAGCCAGTAAGGTGTGTTCTGATCACTAGGCCATGAACTGCTGATACCAGCAAAAGATCTAGTTAGAACTTTATGTCTTAAACTAGAAATCATCTCCATGTGATATTGCTTGAAAAATTATTAATGTTGGCATTTTATTCTCTTTTGAGAGGGGCATTTTATTTTAAATGTTCAAACCACTAGCTACGAAATTATTTTAGAAGGTAATATATCAAATAAAATAATTACCCCGTTCCAAAATGCCACTCAGAATCCCCTGACTTTCTTATCTCCTCATGGGTATTTATGTTATAAGGATCAGCTTTATTTGTCCTGTCCCATTTTAGATATCAGGGTTGTGTTCCGTTGCCTTCTAAAGCTTTATTTATTTATAGAATAAAAGAGTCATGTGTGTGGAAATCATAACACTTTTGTCAGAAAGTCAGGCAACAACACGGAAGCCTGGGATCCAAATGCCACTTGCAGTGGGACATACTTCCTGGGCAGTGGCGAGAGAGAGAGGCAGAAATAGAGATCACTTGTCTTGCAGCAGAGACCCTCAAACTTCAGTCATCAGACAATCTCCATGGCTCACCTAGCAGAATCTCACAGGTCTGAAATGTCTTTGCTCCCACACCCACCCCACTCCTTCATAAACATTCTCCCCATCCCACTGAATAATGGCTCACTGACCGTAAATAGAGAAAAAGAAAACAAACTATTCTTTCCTGTGATCCTGGGACTCAACCCAGGCAAGACAATTAATGTGAAACTTTGAACACCCTTCCTGGTCACCCTTTCATGTCCTCTGAGAGCTTATCCTAGAATCTGATTTAATCTTCCCAACAACCCTAAAAGTAAGTGCTATTATTACCACCACTTTGCAGATGTCGAAACTGAGACCTAGAAGCAGAGGCAGCTTTGTGGTGGGGGAGGGGTTTGAAGTGTGCAGCTGTTCAGGACCACTGAGCTTAGAGGTGGTTTAACTTGGTTTAATGCTCTGCTATGGCCATCTTGAAATTCTTAATTTTTTTTTTTTTTAACAAGTGCTCCTACATTTTCCTCTGGGTCCTGTGAATTATGTCACTTATCCTGCCTAGAAGGGTTAAGTCACTTCTCCAAGGTCCCTGTATCAGTTTACTAGGATTGCCATAACAAATTTCTACTACCTGAGAGACTAAAAACAACATAAATTTATTTTCCCACAGTTCTGGAGGCTGAAAGTTCAAGATCAAGGTGCCTTCAGAGTTAGTGTCTTCCAGAGCCTCTCTTCTTAGATTATGGATAGTTGCCTTCTGTGTCTTCATGTGGTCTTCAGGATTAGGGCCTACAATAATGGCCTCATTATAACTTCTTTACCTTTTTTTTTAAGTTTTGAAATTTTTTATAATAATAATAATATTATAATTATTATATAATAATATAATAATAATATTGTATTTTTTTATACCTTTATTTATAGGTGGTGCTAAGGATTGAACCCAGTGCCTCACATTCTTTTTTTTTTTTTTTTTTGGTACTGGGGATTGAACTCAGGGGCACTCGACCACTGAGCCACATCCCCATCCCTATTTTGTGTTTTATGTAGAGACAGGGTCCACTGTCTCACTCAGTTGCTTAGCGCCTCGCTATTGCTGAGGCTGGCTTTGAACTCGCAATTCTCCTGTCTGGGATTACAAGCATGAGCCACCGCGCCCGGCTCCAGTGCCTTACATTCTAGACAAGCACTCTACCACTGAGCTACAGCCCAGCCCACTTTTTTTTTAATGTGGTATTGGGAATTGAACCCAGGACCTCATACATCCCCAGCCCTCCCCTCCTTTTTTTTTGGTACTGGGATTGAACTCAGGGATACTCTCCTACTGAGCCACATCTCCAGCCCTATTTTATATTTTATGTAGAGACAGGGTCTCACTGAGTTGCTTAGCGCCTCGCCGTTGCTGAGGCTGGCTTTGAACTCACTATTCTCCTGTCTCAGCCTCCCTAAGTGCTGGGATTACAGGCATGTGCCACCACGCCCGGCTCCCAGCCCCTTTTTAATTCTATTTTGAGACAGGTTCTCTCTAAATTGGCCAGGCTAGTCTCAAACTTTTGATACTCTAATCTTAGCCTCCTTTATAGTTGGGATTGCAGGTTACACCACGCCTGGCTTAAATTACCTTTCTAAATACTTTATCTCCAAATATAGTCATGTTCTGAGGTACTGGGATTAGGACTTGCAATGTGAATTTGGGGAGGACACAATTTAGCCATAGCAGTCCTACCAGCAAGTGGAAGAGCCACTAAAGTTCGTTCCCTTGAATAGGCTGCACTTGCTTTCATGAAATGCCCATGTCAACAGGTAAGAGCAGCTCTTTTTTTTATCTCTATTTAGAGAAGTGGAGGCACTGAAAGGTCAGTTCTGCTGCTGTGAACAAAACAACAATACAGGAAATGTGCTAGAATCAGAATAGCACTGAATCTAACTCTCAGTTTGCCTGGCACTGACTACTACTGGGCCAGTCCTGCCCTTCACAACCTACACACACAGACACGACTGCCAGGAAAGACGGTCCCTCTACAATTATAGGTTCTTCGGCTGTCTGCCTTTGGTAGATTTCAAAATAGCACAGCTGACTCTGCTTCAAGCCAGGAATAAAAAAAATATGACTCTTCTACTCACAAGTCATACAAAGACACCTCTGTGGACCAAATCCAACACACTGTAGTCTCCAGGCTCCTTATCTCCTTCTTGGCTGGCTCCAAGCTGCAGGCAGTGAGAAGTGAGTTTGCTGAGATAACCAGGGATTAAGGTAACTCATTTAAATGATAAGACAGGAAACTCATTTCCAGTTTGGACATGGATAGTGTTTTAATGTGAAAAGGTCTAAAGAATGGATTGAAGACTGGGGAGTGTTACAAGTGGCAAGGAGGGGACAAATGAGGTTTCTTTTCTTGAAGAGTTCTTTGGTGACAGCTGAGAAGCAGAAGCATTTGTCATGCTTTGGCTCACAAGGACAGTGGAGTGAGAAGGGTGACATCAAAGACACAGGATGCTATTTATAGTCCTGTCTTTGCCACTAGCTCTGGGAAAGTTACTTTACCTCTCCAGACCTTCATTTCTTTTCTGCAAACTGATGCTTTCAAGTCTCATTCTAGCTCTCAAATTCAGCATCATCGATGGGGTATAGTAAATACTCTTTATCTAAATGAGAGGGAATTATTATATAGTTTTTCATTTAAATTCAGTTCTTATGGCATATACCTATAATCCCAGCAACTCAGGAGGCTGAGGCCAGAAGATGGCAAATTGGAGGCCAGACTGGGGAACTTAAGAAGACCGTCTTGAAATTTAAAAAATGAAAAATGGCTGAGGGTGTGTATTCAGTGGTAAAGCGCCACTGAGTTTAATCCCCAGTACTACAAAAAAGAAAAAAAGATCCGTTCCTTACTATTGCAATGTAGTCTTCTATAATTTATTATTTTAAAACAATTTTCCTTTTTGATTTAAAAAAATCATACATCTGTGGGGAAACCAGAGATCAAATGACAAAATTCACATCACCATCACAGATATAATACCACTTAGGAAGTACTCTGGCTCAAAATGCATAATCTGATTCTAATCACAAGGAAACATTCAACAAACCCAAATTGAGGGGCATTCTGTAAAATAATTAGCCCACTCTTTTTAAAAAATGTCAAGGATATGAACAATAAAAAAGTATTGAAAAAGTCATTCAATTAAAATATGATTCAAGCCGGGCGCGGTGGCTCACGCTTGTAATCCCAGCACTTAGGGAGGCTGAGACAGGAGAATCGCGAGTTCAAAGCCAGCCTCAGCAAGGGCGAGGCGCTAAGCAACTCAGTGAGACCCTGTCTCTACATAAAACACAAAATAGGGCTGGGGATGTGGCTCGGTGGTTGAGTGCCCCTGAGTTCAATCCCTGGTAC
>PVHX01013927.1:0-12298 GCA_004024805.1 Geosciurus inauris | reverse complement strand
TATGATTCAAAAACAACAAGTGCAATTGTTATGTGTCAATAAAAAAAGGAAAAGGGGATGTGACAAGACATGCAATATGATATTGAACTAGGTCCTATACGGAAAAGAACCTCTATGAAGACAGTATTGGGACAATTGATAAAACTATAATATGTGTACTATTTTAAAATAATGTATCAATGTTAAATTTCCTAAATTTTATAATCATACGGTTGAGTTGTAAAAGAATATTCTTTATTTTATTTTTATTTTTTTGTTACCAGGGATTGAACTCAGGGGCACTCGACCACTGAGCCACATCCCCAGCCCTATTTTGTGTTTTATGTAGAGACAGGGTCTCACTGAGTTGCTTAGCACCTGCCGTTGCTGAGGCTGGCTTTGAACTCGCAATTCTCCTGTCTCAGCCTCCCTAAGTGCTGAACAGCCTTGTTCTTTAAGCCAATATTATTTAGGAATTTTGTTGCAGACAGACATATCCCAAGTATTAAACCTCTAATTAAATATGATAATGCAACTGTCTTCTTTGTTCATCTATTAACATATACATGCACAAAAGCCTTACAGCAAAAGCCCTTCTAAAGGAAAAAAAGTCATGATAACAAATGTGATTTTTGAGCATGTGGTAATCTCACCATCCAGAAGCAAAAAGGAACACAATTTTCCAGATTGGGACAGACAATGTAAGCTCTTGCTTAAAAATAGGAAAAGAATCTATCCTCGTGCCCTGGGATGAAGAGGCTCTGAATGCTAGAAATAAGTAACTGGACTTTAGACTTGCTTTGCCTTCCAGAAGAGGGTTCAGTTTGGGATTAGAGAATGTGGGGGATACAGCAAAGGTTGTTATCCCTGGAGAATCTCAATGCCTATGCCTCACATGCAGCCTGGGTGAAGAATGGGGTGATGGGCCATTCCCAGCCTATGTCTCTGACCTTTGCATCAATATGGCTTCTGGGAATAGTGGTCAATGGAAGAGATATTGCAGAGAGGACAAAGGTGACACCTATCCATAAATAAAATCTAAAGAAAATAAATGTCACTCTCTATATTAACTTATTTATGTTCAGTGGTGCTGGGAATCGAACCCAGGGCTTTGTGCATGCTGGGCAAGTATTCTACCACTAAGCTACATCCTCAGTCCCTAAAGCACTCAAACTATTTTAAAAATAAGTTATATATACATATAAAAAATATAGTATAAAGAATTCAAACTGAACTTTGAAAAGTAATTATCTTACCTGCCTCTGCCCCCACTTCCTCAGTTCCTCTTCTCAGGTTTAAATCCAAGAGACTTGAACAATGAGAGAGGCATACATAGAAGGACTACAGATAGGGTTAATTCAGTACTCATTAATACCAGTGAACACCCAGGCCTTTTTCTTTTTTCTTTTTTTTTTTTGGTGGGGGGAGTTACTGGGGATTTAACTCAGGGGCATTCAACCACTGAGCCACATCCCCAGCCGTATTTTGTATTTTATTAAGAGACAAGGTCTCACTGAGTTGCTTAGTGCCTCGCTTTTGCTAAGGCTGGCTTTGAACTCCCTATCCTCCTGTCTCAGCCTCCTGAGCCTCTGGGATTACAGGCATGCACCACCATGCCCGGCCATGGCTTTTTCTATCTGTCTGTGGTATCTATTGGCTTTGTCTTAATGGTTCCAGGCCCAAATCCGCCTCAAGAAATTCTTAAGGAATTTCAAACATCAAATCTGTACACAGGTACACAGTGATATTCAAAGGAGAGAGAGGGTGGGGAGATTTTCTTCCTACTGTGTCTTTTTTTTTTTTTTTTTTTTTGGTACTGGGGATTGAACTCAGGGGTACTCATCCACTGAGCCACATCCCCAGCCCTATTTTTGTGTTTTATGTAGAGACAGGGTCTCACTGAGTTGCTTAGCACCTCGCCATTGCTGAGGCTGGCTTTGAACTCGCAATTCTCCTGTCTCAGCCTCCCTAAGTGCTGGGATTACAGGCTTGAGCCACCGCGCCCGGCTCCTACTGTGTCTTTTTAAGGTAAAGGAAAGCCTTACACCGAAATCTTCCCTCCTCCAACAGATACACTGTACCTTCAAATTTCATTGGTCAGAATTGAATCATGCGTTTTCATTTACACCAACACTGGCAGGGTGCTCAGGGTCACTATGATTGACTTAGGCCAATTAGGATCCCACTCAGAGTTAAGCAGAGGACAGTAGATATATGAATATTAAGGAACCATCTGCCTTTTCCCTGCTTCTGCTTGGCTGTAGACCCAAGCCCTTCACTTGAAGACACAGTCTTATCAGATCCCAATCCAAGGTGGGTAATGTAATCTTAGGCTTAATTCCACCCATAAGTGAATTCAATTTTGCTTCCCTGGGATCTGTGTTAGGGTCTTCCAAAAAAACATAGTAGGATAGATAGATGATACATGATAGCTAAATCAATAGATGGGTGATGGGGGGGGGGGATTGATTTACTGTAAAGGATGGACTCACTTGATTATGGAAGCTGGGAAGCCCCACAATCTACCATCCACAAACCAGAGGCCTAGGAAAGCTGGTGGTGACATTCTAGTCCAAGTTCAAAGGCCTAAGAACCAGGGGAGCAAATGGTATAAGTCTGTTTGAATATGAAGGCCCCAGCAGGAGCATGAAGAACAGGAGAAGGTGGATGTCCCAGTTCAAGCGGAGAGCACAAATTTGCCCTTCCTCTGCCCTCTTGTTCTATTAGGTCCTCAATGATTGAAGGATGCCCACCTGTTTTGGTGAGGACAGATTTTTTATACTCAGTCTACTGATTCAAATCCTAGCCTTTCCCAGAAACACCCTCACAGACACATGCAGAAATAATGTTTAACCTGCTTTCTAGGCATCTCTCTCTTAGCCCAGTCAAGTTGGCACATAAAAATTAACCATCACATAACCAGGGGACACATGAGTACATTTTTCCTGTTGATCTGCTTTCTCTTCTTTAACCAAGTGTGAAGACACAGTATATATGATTAATGCATGGGAAACACACTTGGTTATACCTGGAACATGTTGTCTTTTTCTTTTATGATTCATATAGGCAAAAACCTCTAGCAAAACCAACCCTTTACCTCCCTATGATTACCCAGCCTTTTAAAGCTTTGACTCCCTCATCTATAGCTTACTCCTCTTCTTTCAGCCTTTTGGCATTCAGAGTGAAATAATTACTCTCAGGAAATTTTATTAATTGCAATGTTATTACTACTTCTAAATGGATATATTTTCTGACATTACATATATAATATTATGATGTTTATATAGTCCTAATTTAGTCTATGTTCTTAAAACAATAAGCCTAATAAATAAACAGAACAAGGAAGAAAGACTGGGAGAAATGAATGGGAGGAATGCGATTTAACCATGATGGTCACATGGGCCTCACTGAAAAGATGATGTCTTAAAATTCACCATTTTAGGGCTGGGGGTGTGGCTTAGCGGTAGAGCACTTGCCTACCATATGTGAGGCACTGGGTTTGATTCTCAGCACCACATAAAAAATAAATAAAATAAAGGTATTATGTCCATTTACAACTAAAACAATATTTTTAAAAAATTCACCATTTTAAAATGTACAATTCACTGGGGTTTAGTATATTCACAAGATTATGTAACCATCAACATTATCAAATTCCAGAATATTTTCATTGATCCAAAAAGAAGCTCCATATTGATTACTAGTTAACCCTCCCCCCCAGCTCCTGACAGCCATTAATCTACCTTACCTGTATGGATTTGTCTCTTCTGGACATTTCATGTAAATGGAATTATACACTATGTGGCCTTTGTGTCTGATGTCTTTTACTTAGCATGTTTTCAAAGGTTATCCATGTTGTAGTGTGTGTCAGTATTTTATTCTTCTTTGTGGCTGAATTATACTCCATTATAAGGATATACCACATTTTGGTTTTTGGATTTTTTTTCCTATTCATCAGTTGATGGACATTTTATTTATTTATTTATTTATTTAAAAGGGCTACTATCAATCTCCTGGGCTCAAGTGATCCTCCTACCTCAGCCTCCTGAGTAGCTGGAAATACAGTCATGTGCCTCCACACCCAGCTACTTTTTTTTTTTTAACTGTTGTTAATAATGCAGATATGAATATTCACATACAGGATTTTATGTAAACATGTCTTTAATTCTTTGGGGTAAATCCTACAAGTGCAATGGCTGTATCATGTATTTAACTTCTTTAATTACTATTTTCCAAAGTAGTTACATCATTTTATATTTCCACCAGCAAAGTATTAGTGTTCCAATTTCTCCACATCTTCACCAACACTTTTTATTATCTATTATTATTATTATTATTATTGCCAAGAAAAGGAGAATTGAGCCAAGATTTGAAGGTGCTGTGGAAATGAGCCACGTGGATATCCAGGGGTGGAGACTTCCAGGCAGAAGAGCCAGGGAAGACCAAACCCTTGAGATGAGAGTGTGCCTGATGTGTCCCAGGAACAGGAGAAGCATGATGAAGAAAACAAGCAAAATAGGATGAGGTCAGAGGGCTAACAGGACAGTGGCCAAATAAAGGTAGTTGAAAGTCATTGTAGACTTTTACTCTAAAATAAATGGGAAGCCATTAAATGATTTTGAAGGGAAACATGATTTGACCCATATTATAACACTATCACTCTGAACTACATGAATTATATGTGGGCAAGATCAGAGAGAGTCAAAAATCTACTTGGTAGATTTTTACAATAATGGTGACCCACAGGGTTGAGAGCAGAAAGGTAGTGAGTTGGATTCTGCATAAATTTTAAGGTCAAAGCAACAATACTTTATGATAGACTGTGAAATATGAGAAAGAAAGGAGTGAAACATGACTTCAAAGTGTGTGGTTCACTCATTTTTACTTCAAGATATATTGTAATAGGAAGTATATGCAAATTTATTATTTTTCCCACTATTAGGTCAGACCCAAAGTCTAAAAATTATTTAGTCTCGCATGTTTAAAATATTGTTCACTGTAATAATAACAATACTCTATAACCTATTAAATATCCAGGTCCTTTAATTCAGTTGTCTCATGAGGCAGATATTATTTTCCTCAATTTATACATGTGTAAGCAAAGGTGTGATTAATAACTGACAGATTCCCTAATTCTTGTTCCAGCTTCCAATTTAGGACCAATCTGAGAAAGTCAACTATGTACCATAACTCTTCCCATAGGATGCCCTGCTTCTAGTTAGCCTGCCCACAGCTTTCCCGGCCAGCAGCCTCCAACCCGGACACACCTGAAGCCTTCCATTTTCCCTACTGTAAAACTTGCCCACTCCTCTGACTCCCTTTGGGTCTCTGCCATACCGCAGATAATGGTGCCTAATTCCCTTGGTACTGCTGGTCTTTACTTCTGTAGTATCATAGGTCAAGTTCCCTGGGAAATGGACTCTGAGATGAAAACTTGCAGCTAGGTTTATTGGGGAGTACTCTCAGGATGGAACCTGTGAAGGAAGTGATGGGAATAGGGTTGGGAAGATGGAATTGTTGACATGTGACACAATTGCACTGGAGCTGACCCCATGGGGAGCTCTGGGGTTGGGATGATCCCTCAGAATTGTGCCCTGTATTAGTCACTGGATACCAACCACTCTTAGAGAAGGAGGGGGAACCTTACTTAGGAGGCAGGTCTTTGAGCAAAACCAAGTCCAAGAAAGAGTCTCAGCTCTTAGTTCTCAAACATCAATAGTCTAAGGAGCTGAGAAACTGGTAGTGGGACCCCTCCCAGGGGGACAGATTGGATGACCCCAGCAAATACACAATTTATGACAGATCACGTCTTTAACCCAACTTTGAATCCTAGTTCAAAGCTCTTATCACTACAGCATAGCAGCTGTCTTCATTCAAAAAACAGACAAATGGAAATTTTGTGAACATTTATTTTCTTTCCTCATAGTCAAAAACAGGCCATATTTGAATAATGATTCAGACATTTATTTTTAAATTGTAGGTGGACACAATGCCTTTATTTTATTTATGTGGTCTTGAGGATCGAACCCAGTACCTCATACATGTGAGACAAATGCTCTACTACTGAGTTACAGCCCCAGCCCCAGACATTTTTCATAAATGATCCAGAGCACGGCAGTGGGCTCAACTGAATATGGCATTAAAAGATTTGAAATAAAACCCAGTCCAACCAACCACAAGCAGTTAACTGAATTACCACATGTGGAGAGTCTTACCATCTTAATATAGGAGTCCTTTACTAAATGTTTCCCTTGCTCTGTAGAACAGAACAGTGTGACTTCCAGCTTTCCAGCTTGAGGTGCTGACAAATTGAAAATAAATTGATGTGCCGTTCCCACTTGAAGGATATTCACCCTCAGGAGCAATTATTCCATCTTAGTCAAAATTTAATAAAGTAAACCTTAGAAGTCAGTAAAATATTGATTTATTCTTTAAAACCACCTTATCTAGCCGGGCGTGGTGGCTCACGCTTGTAATCCCAGCACTTTGGGAGGCTGAGACAGGAGAATCGCAAGTTCAAAGCCAGCCTCAGCAACGGCGAGGCGCTAAGCAATTCAGGGAGACCCTGTCTCTACATAAAACACAAAATAGGGCTGGGGATGTGGCTCAATGGTCGAGTGCCCCTGAGCTCAATCCTCAGTACCAAAAAATAAAAAAAATAAAACCACTTTGTCTTCTACCATATTTCCCCACTAGTGTTAACATGATTATCGCATGACTTTTAAGTTGGTTTGGCCTACTTAAACTCAGGATTTCCCTTTTGGGTTTTACAAGTAAATCATCAGTACTGTATCTAGTAAGGGAATTTACCTAAGGATTATCAGAAACATACACCAAATTCTGTTTTTGACTATGAGTAGTCCCCTCATCTGTAAACAAGCTGTTGTGACTTTTAAAATATGTCTGCCAGCATATACACTATCACAAGACCTTTTGAATATATAAATCATAATTCCCAGAACTCTTGACGCCTTCCACGTCTGAAAAAAAATTAGTCATCTCTCAATTAACCTTGTATGGTTAATGACTAATTGGTAACCTCAGTTAGCCCATAACATAACATGATAGTTCTTTTTTTTTTTTTTAGCAATGTTAGGGATTGAACCCAGTGCCCTGTGTATGCAAGGCAAACACTCTACCAACAGAGCCATATCCCCAGCCCCAACATGGTAGTTCTTAAACTTTGGATCATAAGGGAATCTATTAAAATAGAAAACATCAGAGATTCATCCTACTTCTAAAGAATCAGAATCTGCAGGTAATGCTCAAGTAAATGTATAATTAAATGCCTCTTTTTAGAATTCTGTTAATATCACAACTTAAGTACCACTCACAAACAAATTGCGCATTTCTAGCAACAAATAAAGTTTTCTGGCTGTAGGATATCAGGATAAAGTGATATTTAGATTTTGTACTGTCCAAGGCTGTGTGCATAATGGCAATTTTGGGGAGTAGAAACAACAGGCTGCGTGTCTCAACAGTGATGCATTTGTATAAGACCTGTAAGAATGGTAACAATATAAATGCAAAGAATGGTAGCTATAGAAGAATTGGTATGACCCAGTGATTGATGGAATGCAAAAATCAAAAGAGTAGTGAACAGCCATAAAGAAGAATGAAATAATGGCATTTGCCAGTAAATGGATGGAACTGGAGACTACCATGTTAAGTGAAATAAGCCAATTCCCAAAAACCAAAGGCTGAATGTTCTCTCTGATATTCAGATGCACAATGGGCGTGGGCAGTGGAGGTTCACCTGATTGGACGGGGGGGGGGGGGGGGGGGGGGGGGGGGGGGGGGGGGGGGGGGGGGGGGGGGGGGTTATGAGGGGAAGGGGGATGGGAATGGAAAAGATAGTAGAATGAATCAGACATAACTTTCTTATATGAATACATGACCAGTGTAACTTCACATCATGTACAACCACAAGAGTGGGAAGTTATACTCCATATATGGGTGATATGTCAAAATACATTCTACTGTCATGTATAACTAAAAAGAACAACAAAAAAAGGTAGTGAAGGAGTTGAAAGTTACTTCGAAGGTGTGAAGAAACATAGCTATTGGAAAAATAACTATTGACAAATTATTGGACAAATAAATAATGAATATAGTATTGGCTGAGGTGATAGAGAGGTTACAAAGATAATAACACCTCATTTAATTTAGTGGGTATTTATTAAGTATTTACCATATACACAGCATTTTCCTATGTTGTACTAAGGTAGAGTCCCCAAATTTGGGTTTACATCAAACATATCTGGGGAGATATTTTATTTTTTTCTGATGCTAGAGATTGAACCCAGGGCCCAGCACATGCTAAGCAGGTGCTCTACCACTGAGTTACACCCCTTAGCTGGGAAGATTTTTTTAACATAAAATTCTTGCCTGTAATCCCAGTGACTCAAGAGGCTGAGGCAGGAGGATCACAAGTTCCAGTCCAGCCTAGGCTATTTAGTGAGACTCTGTCTCAATATTAAAATTAGTTTGTGTGTGTGTGTGTGTGTGTGTGTGTGTGTTAGGGGGTGACTGGGGATGTTGTTCAGTGGTAAAGTGCTCCTAGATTCAACCCCAAGTACCAAATAAATAGGTAGGTAGATAAATAAATAAATAGATAGATAAATAAATAAGTAAAAATAAAGTTCCTAGACCCACATTAGCTCTGTTAAATCTAAATATCTGGGGAGTGGGATTAGAAATCTCTAATGTACAAAGTTTCCCCAGAGTTTATTCTGATGCATCTAGTCAGTGGGCTAGCATTTGAGTCTATATTTGAGACCACAAAAATGAGTGAAGTGTGGTGTTTGTTTTGTTTGTTTTTCTTTTTGTACCAGGGATTGAACTCAGGGATTCTCAACCACTGAACCACATCCCCAGCCTTATTTTGTGTATATTTAGAGACAAGGTCTCACTGAGTTGCTTAGTGCCTCACCATTGCTGAGGCTGGCTTTGAACTCACGATTCTCCTGTCTCAGCCTCCCAAAGTGCTGGGATTATAGGCTTGCACCACCGCACCCAGCTGGTGTTTGTTTTTAAGGAATAAACAAACCAGCATGGCAAGCTCTATGCTGTAGCAACTTTCCTAATTCTGCCTAATATGCCTCACTTTTAAGTTGTACCCTTTTTTTCCCTCTGAAATGCATTTTCCCCCTCTCTGCCATGAAAATATCCATGATCCATTTAAATGGATCGTATTCCACATCTCTTTATCACTGCTCTCCACTCCATGACCATTACACAACCAAATTTCATAAAATTCACCTTTCCTTGTCTACATCTCCATCACCTCCTTTTCGTTCCCTTTTCAACTTCTTTAGACCACCCAGATCACTGGATGGCCTTTTAACTAATCTCCAACACTCCCTCTCCCCTCCTACTCCATTTAGTCTTTATGGTTTTATTAACTTTGCTATTTATATAAAAGTTATTTTTATATTAAAAATAAGTGTTTTTCTCCATTACCTACAAAGTTAGGGATACAATGCTCTAGGCTGACTTTCAAAATTCTCTACTGTATGAGTTAGGCTCCTTCTGATTGTAAGCAACAGAACCAACTCTTTCTAATTAAGCAGAAAAATATACAGGTAGATATATCATATCATATTATATTTAGTTCACAAAAATTGAAGTGTGCCACCGCACCCAGCTTAGTTCTAATTCTTATTAATGGACAGGGTATCAACTGAAAAGCCACTTATAAGTATGCTTACTGGGGAAAGATAATTCCTTCAAGGCAAAATTGGTGTAGTTACCAAAAGAAGAAACAAATATTAAGGAGAAAAATCCAGAAATGTCTACTGTATTCTAAAAAGAGTCCCAATCCAATGAAGTAAAATTAGACACAGAGGGGAGGATTCTCTGCTTCTGTTTTCTGAAACATCAGAAGTCAAAATGGGGAGCTAGTACTTGACTGTCTCAGTGTACTCCATGTTGGGGGAGAGGAAAGGCTAGTGGCTGCAAGTTATTTATTTATTTATTTATTTATTTATTTATTTATTTATTTATTTATTGGTACTGGAGATTGAATTCAGGGGTACTTGACCACTGAGCCACATCCCCAGCCCTATTTTGTGTTTTTATGTAGAGATAAGGTTTCATTGAGTTGCTTAGCGCCTTGCTATTGCTGAGGCTGGCTTTGAACTCGCGATTCTCCTGTCTCAGCCTCCCTCAGTGCTGGGATTACAGGCTTGCGCCACCGCGCCTGGCTCAAAAAAAGATTTTTTTAAAAAAGGTTCTAGCTGTGATCATGTGTGCAATGATTCAAGAAGTCACCATGAGTCTTTAGGGTAAAGATAAACTTTTCATATTCATGTAATTATGGACACAGAGGGGAGGAATTCTGAATTATGTATTATAATTATTATGTAATTATAATGTGCTTCACACAAATGCTGAAGAGTATTTTTAAAAAAATAAGTCAACCTTCATAATACAGGAACAGCCAGAATTTTATTGAGGAGAAAGTCAGTAGGGTAACAGTAGCTTCTGTATCTTTAGGAGGGTAACAAGTCTTCTACTTCCAAGTTCAAGAAAGGCCCCATCATCTCCCGAAGTTCCCACATTGTGCCGCGCCCAAGTATGCTAGGGAGCACCCTTTCAAAGATAAATGTAGCATCCACAAACAGGATGTAACATGAAATTCCAGTGAAGGTGAGGACATAAAACATGATGAAAATTCTCAGTGCACGTTTCCTAGGAGGAAAGAAAACATCTGTGTTTAAAAAAAAAACCTGAAAGGAACCACATGGATAGGACTCCCAGCTCCTCCATCCAGGTAGATTTAAAACTTAAGAGTAGGTCACTAAACTTGACCTCGGTTCACACCTGTAAAAGAAAGGATTTGGAACAGATGGGTGCTCAAGCCCACATTGGGGCTGGCAATGGAATCAAATATGAGACAGCTACGAGGCAATAAAACCCCGGATGCGGTGGGTCTCTTTGCACACTCCAGCAGGTTGTTCCAGCTCTGCCTGGCTCGTGAGGTGTGGGATGCCTATTTGGGGGCACCTTAAGGCACTGGCAGTTAGATTTTCTTTGGGATGTGTTTTTGTCAATTTCTGCATCGCTATGACCAAAAATACACAAGAACAACCTAGAGGAGGAAAAGTTTATTTGGGGCTCATGGTTTCAGAGGTCTCGGTCCCTAGACAGCTGACTTCATTTCTCTGGGCTGGAGGTGAGACAGAACATTATGGGGGAAGGGAATGAAGGAAAACTGCTTAGCTCCTGGCAGGGTTGGGAAGCAGAGAGGAAGGGGCTGCTGGAAGAACAACCCTTCCAGGCCATGCCCCCAGTGACCCACCTCCTCCCACCTCAGTTACCACCCGGTAAGTCTCTTCAAACTAGGATGGACTGATTAGGTTACAGCTCTCACGATCCAATTTCTTTTCCTCTGAGTAGTTCTGAAGACTCACAGGAGGTTTGGAGGGATACTTCATATCCAAAGCATAAAAGGACACAAAATATATTGTGATGATAGAAATTAAGCTCTCTCTGTCACCAGTTTTGTCTTGGCACCAGATTTTCCCTTATAAAGTAATCTAAACTTTTTCAAATTCTTTTCTGGGCTGGACCCATGGTGTATTTTATTCATTTGATTTTAAGTCCTTGCATTATTATTTCCTAATTGTACAGGCAATATATGACTATGGCAGAAAATCTAGAAAATCCAGCAAACATAAAGAAGAAAAGAAATTTCAGAGATAATCCAATTACCTTGAGATAAATACCGTAGAATTCATTTCATAAGAGCAAATCTGGGGCACAGGTAAAGCCAGCTTTGGATCTATTTTGTGACCTAACTCAGTGGATTTTAGAAACCAGAGCCAAGTTTCTTAGCATATACCCCTTAGCCGTTGCATAAGTAATTGATTTCACCTCACACATTTATTAAAGAACCAACATTCTTAAGATACTCTATTAAGAAGGGGCTTTGAGGGCTGCTGACATGAAGTAGAGAGGTCCTGCCCTAAGGGACCCCTAAGTCTAGATTTATTCTTTCTTACGAAAAGGAAAAATACTCACTACTAAAACATATCTAGTAAATAAACTGTATTCTTCCTAATTTCCCCAAATAGTCATCTTTGAAAACATAAAACTAGAACATTTTCCAAAAAGCACTTTTTTTTTTTTTTTTGGTACTGGGGATTGAACTCAGGGGCACTCGACCACTGAGCCACATCCCCAGCCCTATTTTGTGTTTTATGTAGAGACAGGGTCTCACTGAGTTGCTTAGCACCTCGCCATTGCTGAGGCTGGCTTTGAACTCGCAATTCTCCTGTCTCAGCCTCCCAAAGAGCTGGGATTACAGGCTTGAGCC
>PVHX01013926.1:0-52560 GCA_004024805.1 Geosciurus inauris | reverse complement strand
CCGCCCGGGGCGTGTAGACAAAGAAAAGAAAAAGGTGGCTACTCCTACACCCTTCCGTATCGAGGACCCGAATCAACAACCCACCTGGTGAGCGCCATCTTCTTCCGCTTCTTCCAGGGCGAGCGACAGCGCCGCGGGGCGGGCCTTTCCTGGCGACTGGGAGCGGAAAGGAAGGAGCGCGCGGTACGCAGGCGCCCTGGCCGCAAGGCCTTGTGGGACTTGTAGTTCTTTGAACAGTAGTACACTACTCCTGACCAGACCTAGCGGTTTATCACGAGATAATAGCTTCAGTCAAGGGAGGGATATAACCCGATCATTCGTACACTGTGACATGAGACGGCGTTCCCTAGGCAGAAAAACGAAATTGGTGGGAGATGCCTTTTACGCTGCTTTATTTTATTCCCTACTCGGTCCCATTCCACTTCACTAGTAAAGTTCCAAATATAAAAGCCTTCTGGGGACGACAATGTTAAGTTGACAGGTGACATGTTTTTAAAATGGTAGAAAATCGTGAGACTGGCCAGTTATTATTTTGTGTGTGTTTATTTATATTATAGATTATATATAATGTACTGATTGTGAGACTCAAATGGGGGTAATGTAGTTTTTTACTCACCTCTAAAGTTCTATATAAAGTTCTATATAAATACAGTTCTTAGAGTTAACATTTTGGCTGACAGTTGTCTGATTTAACCTTTGCTCTAGGAATATATTATTTCTAAAAGGAGAATAAAAGAGGAGCAAATTAGAGAAGGTCCTGAAGCCAAGATCAAGGAGCTTAGATTTTATTCACCAGGTGATTTGGAGCTGAAGGAGGACTTAAATAGAGGGCCTGGGTCAAAGAAACAGGCAAGAATGACAACTCTTGGGTTTCTATGGCAATGAGAGACAAAGAGGCCACTAAGGATGAGGTTAAAATAATTAACATGGGAAATCAGTAAGACATAGACCAAGACCTGGGATGTAAAATTGAAAGAAAGGGAGGGAGAAAAGCACTTACAATCCATTTTCATTTTCCACAGAGGCATATCATGTGAGGCATTTGCACTAGTCTTGATCCCTTGCTGTCCTTGGGGTGTATAAGAGAATAGCAATGGAGTTTAATAGCAATTTTAGCAGAACATAATTAAGAAAGCAAATCTGCAAAAATGACATTGTATTATATCTCAAGGCCTAGTGCTTTGGTTTTGTAGGAGAGGGGTTTGGTACTCTGGTATCCTGGAATAATAATAATGATAATGATAATAATAATTATTATTATTTGGTACTGGGGATTGAATTCAGGGACACTCAACCATCGAGCCACATCCCCAGTCCTATTTTGTATTTTTATTTAGAGTCAGGGTGTCACTGAGTTGCTTAGTGCCTCGCTGTTGCTGAGGCTGGCTTTGAACTCCCTATTCTCCTGTCTCAGTCTCCCCAGCTGCTGCAATTACAGATGTATACTACTGTACCTGGCTTATCCTGCAACTTTCTTGCCCATCCATCCCACATCATCATAGGCACTTAAAAAATGCTTGCTCACAATAGAGAGCCCAGTGCAACCCCAGAATCAGTGTTGTTCTGGGTTGCAAGAAACACTCAATCCACTCCACTCTTGGAATTCTTGATAGAGGGTGGAATTTATTCTCAGAGAACATAGAGCCTAACTTGATTGCTAACTAGCTGTGACTGTGTAGGTACAAGTAGTGTAACTTGCAAGGTGGATCAGTTAAGCACAGATTCTGGAGTCAGATTTCTTGAATTCCCTGTAAATCCTAGATAAGTCATTTCACTTCTCTCCCAGTTTTCTCACTGGCAAAACAAAATGAGTAAAGTAAGTGTAACCTGTCTCATAAAGTTGTGGGGAGGATTAAATAGGTTAATCATGTAAAGTGCTTAGAACAATATTTAGCATAGAGTAAGCACTCAAAAAGTAATTATGATTTTCTGTTCTTAATTTAATTGACCTTAAAATTTATTGAACTTTTTGTGCTTCGGGTTTTGCATCTATAAAGTGAAGCCATGGAACTCAATTTTATTTCTTGGTTACCTTATAACAAATGTTCCATTGTATATGGTGGAAATGAATTGATCAGAATACAACTATATGAATCACATGGTTAATTGAGATTGTCTTAGAATCACACTGCCTAAAATGGGGGAGTGTGAGTAAAGCTCACAGGGAGTAGTATACTAGTTAGGTGGGGCACATTAGCCAATAGTGAGTTCCAAAATTATTCAAGTCCAGTTTCTCAATTAGGTGCACACAGGCCCTTGTGGAAGTAAAGTCTAATTAAAGTTCAAGATGTAGCTTTATATAATCATTTCTTGGGAGAAGCTGGCTTTGCTACCACTGATGAGATCCAGGACAATATGATATGTGAGGTCCCTCTATGCTAGAAGATGATGCAGGTGTTGGCAGGTGAGGCCTCAGAATTCCAAGGCCTACTGAAGCCTGAGATCTCTGCCTACAGAGAAGTGGCTGGCAGAGTGCAACCCTGCCAGGGCCTAAGCTCTCAAAGTGTTGGTCAAACATGAGTAAATGTGTATTTTGAAGTCCAGTAGTTAAGTTCAGTAACTCACATGTGGTGAGTTCAACAAGGTTTGATGTAACACTTCCACAGGCAAGGAGATTTTATTCATACTATAGAAGGAAAGAGAGGAAGATCACATCAGCTCTTGCATATGAGATCTGATAACATGTCCACTCTTAAACAGAACATCAAAACAGAACAAAAATGTAATCCCCAAATTAGCAGCATGTAGCAAACTATGTAAGGGTTTTTAATGGTTCAGAGCTACATGACACATTCTTTTCTCCTGTATGATGTATGTTTGAATTTCTTTTTTTTTTAGCTTTTTGTTGTTGTTGTTGATGGATGTTTATTTTATTCATTTATTTATATGTGGTGCTGAGAATTGAATCCAGTGCCTCCCATATGCTAGGCAAGCTCTCTACCACTGAGCCACAACCCCAGCCCTGTCCTTCTTTTGCATATTTTTATTTTTGTTATCAAGGATTGAACCCAGGGACACTTAACCACTGAGCCACATCCAGGCCCTTCTTTATTTTTTATTTTGAGACAGAGTCTCACTAAGTTGCTTAGGTCTCACTAAGTTACTGAGGCTGGCTTTGAATTTGTGATCCTCTTGCCTCAGCCTCTCGAGCTACTGGTATTACAGGTGTGCGCCACTATGCCCAGCGAATGTCCTTATTTTTAGGAGATGTATGCCAAAGGATTTTGGGAAGAAATGTGTGCAACTTACTTTGAAATAGTTGAGCACAACAAAAAAAATGTGTGTGTTTGCAACCAGAGAGGAAGAGAGAATGAGAGAGACCACAAGTATAGCAATATGTTAACAATTGTTAAGACTGAATGACAGTGCTTATGATAGTTGTTTACTGAATCATTGTTTCAACTTCTACATATACACATACATACATACATGTACATGTGAGTGTGTATATATATATGCACGTGAAAAAATATATATATTAAAATGTATTATGAAATTGTCCATAATACGAATGAAAAAGAAGAGCATGTGGTAAAGATTTTCTCCCATTCTGTAGGCTCTGCCTTCACATTATTGATTGTTTCCTTTGCTGACAAGAAGCTTTTTAGTTTGAATCCATCCCATGTTTTGATTCTTGATTTTACTTCTTGTGCTTTAGGAGTGTTGTTAAGGAAGTCAGATCCTAGGCTGACATAATGAAGATTTGGGCCTACTTTTTCTTCTGTTAGACACAGGGTCTCTATTCTAGTGCCTAACTCTTTGATTCACTTTGATGCAGGGTGAGAGATAGGGGTTTAATTTCATTTTGTTACATGCGGACTTCTAATTTTCCCAGCACCATTTGTTGAATAGGCTATCTTTTCTCCAGTGATATGTTTTTGGTGCCTTTGTCTAGTATGAGATAACTATTTATGTGGATTCTTCTCTGTGTCTTCTATTCTGTACCATTGGTCTACATGTTATTTTTTTTTTTTTTGGTTACAACACCATGCTGTTTTTGTTACTATGACTCTGTAATATAGTTTTAAGATCTGGTATTATGATGCCTTCTGCTTCACTCATCTTGCTAAGGATTTCTTTGGCTATTCTGGGTGTCTTATTTTTCCAAATAAATTTCATGATCACTTTTTCTGCCTTAGGTTCATGTATGACTGCACATATGGTGTGACTCTACATCATGTACAACCAGAGAAGTGAAAAGTTGTGTTCCATTTGTGTACAATGACTCAAAATGCATTCTACTGTCATGTATACCTAAGTAGAATAAATAAATTAAAAAAAGAATTATAGAGCATTGATCTCCAGGATATATGAAAAACTCAAAAAACTCAGCACCAAAAAGACAACCCAATCAATAAATGGGGTAAGGAACTGAACAGGCACTTCACAGAAGAAATACAATTAATCAACAAATATATGAAAAAATGTTCAATATCTCCAATTAGAGAAATGCAAATGAAAACTACTCTAAGATTTCATTTCACTCCAGTTAGAATGGCAATTATCAAGAATACAAACAATAATAAATATTGGCAAGGATGTGGGGAAAAAGATATACTCATACATTGCTGGTGGGACTGCAAGTTGGTGCAATCATTACAGAAAGTGGTATGGAAATTACTCAGAAAACCTGGAATGGAACCACCATTTGACCCAGCTATCCCACTCCTTGGTTTATACCCAAAGGACTTAAAATCGGTATACCACAGTGATGCTGCAACATCAATGTTTATAGCAGCTGAACTCACAGTAGCTAACTATGGAACCAACCTAGGTGCCCTTCAGCAGATGAATGGATAAAGAAACTGTGGTATATATACACACATATGTATATCCCATGGATACATACTCAATACTCCCACGGAATACTCTCAATATTCCATGAAATATTACTCAGCCATAAATAAGGATGGAATTATGGCCTTTGCTGGTAAATAGATGTAGCTGGAGAATATCATGCTAAATGAAATAAGCCAATCCCAAAAAACCAAAGGCCAAATGTTTTCTCTGATATATGGATGCTAATTCACAATAAGAGGTGGTGGTGCTAGGGAAGAATAGAGGTCCTTTGATTAGACAGAGGGGAGCAAAGGAAGGGAAGGGATATGGGGGTAGGAAGATAGTAGAATGAATCTAACATTATTACTCTATGTACCTATGTAACTACATGACCAGTGTGATTCTACATGTACAACCAGAAGAATGAGAAATTATACTCTTTATGTATGATGTGTGAAAATGCATTCTACTGTCATATATAAGTAATTAGAACAAATGACACAAAGTCAGAAGGAAAAAAAAGAAGCAAAACCAGTACAAGCCAAGAAATCCCAGTTTGAAAACAAACTATTTGAGGGTTGAAATAGCCTCCCAAAGTTTCACATTTTAGACTTCTGATGTTCAAGATCAGAGGTGCTCAACCAGTAAAATCTAGACAAATACTCTGAAACCTGAAAAACTTCTGGTCCCAAGGATTTCAGACAAGAACACTCAACCAGCACTACTAAGAATGATAAGACAAACATTGATCATTTAGAGGGGTCTGATGAAAAAATTATAAAAATATCCACTTTTTGGGCTGGGGTTGTGGCTCAGTGATAGAGCACTTGCCTAGCATGTGTGAGGCACTGGGTTTGAGTCTCAGTACCACATAAAAAAACAAAGTCATGTGACTACCTACAACTAAAAAAATTTTAAAAATATTTTTAAAATATCCACTTTTACTAGACTTCTTCAAGCAATATTCCATTAGATCTAGCATACATATGAGTTCCTAGGTCCAATATGTTTATTTCCTGAGAGAGATGCAATATTTGAAAATGAACAGAATAAAGTGGAGAGAGAAATTTTCTTGTAAATTAGGCATAAATACTTAAATCATTCTTAAGGAAAGTGCTTCCTGTACTCAGGTCATCAATCTGATACAAGCTCAGATTTGCTAGAATTCATCAACTGTAATAAGCACTTCAGAAATGTAGATGTAGCATTATGTGGTCATTAAGCTTGCCAGAAAATCATAGCTTTTACTTTGAAGATTAGAAAAAATGCCTTCTTCCACAGTACATTCAAAGCATCCATGGCATTTCCAGATTAGCTGGCCATTTTTGCTTGATTTTCAAATAAACAGTTCTGTTCCACCAGGATACATGAAACCTTTGATAATCAATTAAGATTTTAAAGAGCAGTCAAATGTCATAAAGCTGATATGCAAAGATAAGATTCCATTGTATGAAAAACAAGACCTGCCTAAACCAGCTCTACAGAAAATACTTGAAGAAATATTTCACACAGAAGAAATAAAAAAGAAACTCCAGCCCTCAACTCATTTGAAGAAAAGTAAACAAATGAGAAAAAGGTTCCAATTAAACATTGGAAATAAGTCAAAATGGCATGAATTTAAAAACATCTCTTTATAATAACATTAAGTAGTGTAGTTTCACCTCTCCAATTAAAAGACAGCTGGCAGAATGAATTAAAAAACTAGGCCAATTATAGGTTTTTTGCAAGAGACTCACCTTACAGGCAAAGATAGCCACAGGCTGAAAGTGAAAGGTTGGAAATTGATATAACATGCAAATGGGGGCCCAAAACAAGTAAAAGTAGCTACTCTCATGCCTGATAAAGGAGACTTTAAGGCAAAATTGACCAGAAGATACAGACTGTCACTTCGTACTTGTAAAGGTAGTAACCCAACAAGAAGATACAATGATATTAATATTTATGCCCCAAATGTTGGTGCACCTACTTACATAAAACAGACATTACTCAAAACCTCATGTAGACCCTAGTACAAAAATATGGGGTGACTGCAACACATCTCTCTCACCAATGAATAGATCATCTGACATAAATTCAGTAAAGACTGGATCTGAAAAATATTACAATGCAATGGAAATTAACAGACATCTACAGAATATTTCATCCAACAACAGCCTAATACACTTGTTCTCAGCAGCTCATGGAACCTTCTCCAAAATAGATCATATTTTAGGTTACAGGACAACTCTTAGCCAACATAAAAGAAATTGATATAATTCCTTGCATCTTTTGTTTTTCAATAATGCTTGCAGTTTTATTAAATGCTCTTTCATATTCTTCGTATTTGTAATTCTTTTCTTGAATATGAAGGCTTAGGTGGATGGATTAAAAATTTCATTACTTTCATCTTTGCAAAGCTTTTTGAAATGATCACATGGATGTTTCCTTTCTTTCATCAAGTTTTGCAAAAAATATTTTATTTCCTGCTCTCCTGAATGTCCTTGGTTTTGATAAGAAAATATACCCAGAAAGATCAGGTTTCTACAGATCTCTAACATCACATCTCCATATAAAGTTCCTGTTGAGCAGAATCCAGGCATTTCCATTCCTCTTCAGAGAAAACAATGGCCACATCCCTTAATGTCAATGGTTCCATTTTCTGCCTTTCAGGACGCTTAGTATTCTATGTTTTTTTCAGCACCTGTGTAGCACAGAAATCTGAAGCTCCTGATCTGGAACAGGAAGCCTAGAAAGAGATTCAATCAATTCCTTGCATCTTATCTGATCATAATTGAATGAAATTAGAAATTAACACCAAAAAACCTACAGAAACTATATAAATACATGGCGATTGAACAATATAGTTTTGAATAATGAAAGAGTGATAGAAGAAATTGGGGAAATACTAAAATATTCTTAGAATAAAAGAATACTGATAAAACATACTTAAACCTCTGAGACACTATGGAGGTGACTTATACTTAAGTTTTTAACTATGAATACCTACATAAGAAAATCAGAAAGATGCAAAATAAATAACCTAATCATGCATCACAAAGCCCTTGAAAAACAAGAACAAATCAATTCCAAAATGAGGAGAGGGAAGGAAATAGTTAAGATCAAAAAGCCCAAATCAATGAAATCAAGAATAAAAGTACAGAGGATCAGTGACATAAAGAGTTGGTTCTTTGGGGCTGGGGCTGTGGCTCAGTGGTAGAGCTCTTGCCTCGATCCTCAGCACCACATAAAAAATAAATAAAGATATTGCATCCATCTACAACTAAAAGAAATTAAAAAAAAAGAGTTGGTTCTTTGAAATATGGACAAGTGGGCTGGGATTGTAGCTCAGCGGTAGAGCGCTTGCCTCGCATGTGTAAGGCCCTGGGTTCGATCATCAGCACCACATACAAGGAAATAAAATAAAGACATTGTGTCCATCTACAATTAAAAAAATATTTAAAAAAAAGAAATATGGACAAGTTTTATAAGTCTTTAATCAAACTAACCAAAAAAAAAAAAAAGAGAGAAGAACCAATTTAATAAATAGCAGAGATGAAAAGGAGATATCACCATGACACCACAGAAATTCAGGGGATCATTATGGACTATTTTGGAAACTTATCCTCCAATAAATTGAAAAACTTAGAAGAAATGGATGGAACTTGAAAACATTTCGTTAAGTGAAATAAGCCAAATTCAGAAAGTGAGGGATCATATATTTTCTCTTTTATGAGGAAGCTAGAGAGGAAAAAGAAAAGGAGCAGGGGAGGGGTGGAATCTCATGAATATTGAAGGAAGATCAAGGAGACAGAGGAGGTTAGGGAAAGGGGAAAGACTGGGGAATGAGATTGGCCGAATTGTATTATATTATGTACATATATGAATATGATGTAATGAATCCTACTATTATGTACAACTATAATGTACCAGTAAAAATATGGATAAAAAGAAGAATATTAAAAATTTAATTCAAGCTGAGTACAGTGGAACATGCTTATATTCCCAGCTACTCTTGAGGCTGAAGTGGAGATTACCTGAGCCCAGGTAATTGGGCAATGTAGTGAAATCCCCATCTCAAGAAGAGAAAAAACTATTAAATCATATGAAAGACCTAAATATAAAACTTTTCTTTGTGGTCCTGATGATGGAACTCAGGATTGCATGCATGGTAGGCAAGCACTCTATCACTAAGCTATACTTCTAGCCTAACACATTTGTTTTTAAGTCTTATAAAACTCTTAGCTGGGCACAAATGGCCCATGTATGTAATCCCAGTGACTCAGGAGGCTGAGGCCAGAGGATTTCAAGTTTGAGTCCAGCTTGGGCAATTTAGCAAGATTCTTAATCTCAAAATTAAAATATTTTAAAAAGGACTTGGGATATAAAGCACCCTTGGGTTCAATCTCTAGTAAAAAAAAATGACTTATAAAAACTCTTAAAAGAAAACAAAGTAAATCTTTATTATCTTGTATTTGATGAAGGATTCTTAGACATGATACCTCAATTAAACTTGACTAAATCAAATTGTTGAGTTTTGTTCTTTGAAGGATACCATCAAGAAAGTGAAAACCTGCTTGGGGTATAGCTCAGGGAAAGAGTGCTCATGTAGTATGTAGAAGGCCCTCATTTCCATCCCTGGCATGAGGTGTGGTGGGCAGTGAAAAGACCCAAGACCTCCAGGCAAACAAAGGGACTCCTGATAAGTATGACATTTTAAGAGTTCAGAGCTTACCCACCAGAAGGTAAGGCCAAATGCCAGGTTTCTGTTTGGGCAAGGTTAAATCATTTACTACAGAATCTTTGAAAACATCATGCTAAGTGAAAGAAGTCAGTAACGAAAGACCAGTTGTATGATTCCCCTTTTAAAAAATGTCCAGGATAGACAAATTCAAGGAGAAAGAACGTTGTTTAGTAGTTATCTACCTGGGGTTTCTAGGATTGGGATGGGAAAGGTGAATGGCTATTATTAGGTATGAGGGTTTTGTTTGTTTGTTTTAGTTTTGAAAATTTACATAGTAGTCATGATTGGGTCACTGAATATACTGAAAAACACTAATCTGTAGACTTTAACAAGATGAATATTATGGTATATGAAATATATCTCAATAAACTATAAAAGCAAAGGTAGTACCAAAAAAAAGAGAGAATGAAATGAAGAATCAGTGAGTAAAAAGTATGATAAAGTGTAACTTTATTCATTTTTCCCAATTAAACTTTAGAATAGCTTTGTTGAGTTTATTTTTTAAATGTAGACATCTTGATTGGCATTGAGTTGTCTGTAAATTAACTTGGAGAGATATTTAAATATAAATATCTTTATATTTTATGTTTTCTCACTCAGTAGCACTGTTTAGGTTTTGCCTTATTAAAATCTTAGTTCATGGGCTGGGATTGTAGCTCAGCGGTAGAGCGCTTGCCTCGCATGCGTGGGGCCCTGGGTTCGATCCTCAGCACCACATACAAAGCAATAAAAAAATAAAGATATTGTGTCCATCTACAACTAAAAAAATATTAAAAAAAAAAATAAAAAAAATAAAATCTTAGTTCATATTTTCCAACGTTTTGAAGTTGTCTTTATATAGATTGAATGTATCTATTAGGAAATGAATTTTTAGGCTTTTCATTTTTTATTATCATGATTGCAATTTGTTTTATATGATTATTAAATGTATCAGTGATTTTTATTAAGCAAGCCAAAAATGTTCTGAAATATGTCAACTTATGGGCAGTATACATTTTTTTTTGACTGTAGATTATTATTTTTTGTGGTACTGAATGTTGATCCCAGGTCTCATGCATGCAAGGTAAGTGCTCTACCACTGAGTCCCACCCAGCCCTGTAGATGACTTGAAAGTTAGGGTCACCTTGTGTTTGGTGAGATATGCTCCTATATCTTCTTCCTGGGATTGAGCAATTCTTCAGGTTGATGAGTAGGAAATCAGCTTTGCTTTCAGCTGCCTCCCCTGCACACTCTGAGATTTCCTGTTTAAAAGCATTGCGAGACCTGCTGACCCCATTTCTTTCCAGATTTAATTATTCCTTTTGAGAGCTGGCTCTAACCTTAAGGGGATGCGAACTGTGAAGATCCATTGGGGATGAAGCTTTAGACCCAAGATAACTATTCCTTTTTGTATTGAATAGCCTGGCAGGGGAACAATTTGCCCCTTGCACTGAGCCCTGTCATTTGTTTTGATCATTTTCATTCCTATCAAGTGTGCTGTTGGCTCAGGAGGCAGCCATCTGATATCTGATGTGATTTCTTACATTACTTCCTTCTCTTTCTCTAGTAACAAGATAGATATTCCACCAGAATATGCCTGTTTTCCAGCTGAGGAGCTGTAGTGCATATGGTATGGATGGCTATGATTAATAAACAGTGGGACAGTAATATTGGTTATTGATTATTGGTGCGTTCCTCTGTGCTTATGTATCTTACAATGGCTCTATGAGTGGTTAATTCATATTATCTGTCCCTCCATTTTAAAAACATTTTTAAAATTTGTTATTTTTAGTTATACATGATAGTAGAATGCATTTTGATATATCAAACATACAAGGAATATAACTTCCCATTCTTGTGGTTGTACCAGTTGTGGAGTTACACTGGTTGTGAATTCATATATGAATATAGGAAAGTTATGTCCAATTCATTCTACTGTCTTTCCAGTTTCTGTGCCTCCTCCTTTCCCTTCATTCCCCTTTATCTAACTCAAAGTACTTCTGTTCTTCCCTATCCTGCCTCCCTTATTGTGTATTGGCTTTTGCACATCAGAGAGAACATTCAGCCTTTGTTTTTTGGGATTAGCTTCTTTCACTAAGCATGATAGTTTCCAGTACTATCCATCTGTCTCTCCCCTTTTAAAAATATTGAATATTGAACCCACAGCCTGTGCATGCTGTAGCACTGTAGCACATGCTGTAGCACTGAGCCAGCTTATCCATCCTTCCCCATTTTATAGATGGGGAAATTGAGGCTTAGAGGTAATATGTAAGCTTCCCAAGATGACAAATAGTAAGTGACTAATCTGAAAATTAGACCAAGAGAACACCATCTTCTTATTTATTTATTGTTTTTAATTGGTGCTTTATAAGAATACATAAGGTGGGGGGCTGGGATTATGGCGCAGTGGTAGTGTGCTCGCCTAGCACGCATAAGGCACTGGGTTCAATCCTCAGCACCACATAAAAATAAAATAAAGATATTCTGTCACCTACAACTAAAAAATAAACATTTAAAAAAAAAGAATACGTAAGGTGGAATTCACAGTGGTATATTTGCACATGCACATAGAGTAATTTTGTCAAATTAATTCTGAGAACATCATCTTTTTTTTTTTTTTTTGGTCCTGGAGATTGAACTCAGGTGTACTCGACCACTGAGCCACATCCCCAGCCCTATTTTGTGTTTTATGTAGAGACAGGGTCTCACTGAGTTGCTTAGTGCCTCGCCCTTGCTGAGGCTGGCTTTGAACTCGGGATTCTCCTGTCTTAGCCTTCCTAAATGCTGGGATTACAGGCTTGCGCCACCACGCCTGGCTCGAGAACATCATCTTAACCAGCATCTCCCAAGTAGATGATTCTATCTTTTTTAGAAATCTGGAGTCAGACAGACCTGAGGTAGAGCCCTGCCTTGATCATTACTTCAGTCTAAAAACTTCAGCAAGTCTACTATCTCATTAGGCTGTGGGATGACATGATGTAACGAACGTCAAGTGCCTAAGTGCTTAGCTCAGGGTGAGTACTAAGTAAATATCAGCTGTCGTTCTTCAAAAATCTGTCAAGTGCTGCCTCTGTACGAAAACTTGTGCTAATTTGGGGAGGGGCATTTAAAGTTAAATACTGCGCAGACTAGTGGGCTGGTAGCTCTGGGGATTGTGTACTTTGTCTGGCCTCTGGAAACACTGTTTGTTCCTCACATGCTTTAAAGCATTTCAGTTAGCTTCAGACATTTCAAAGTTGGTAGATTTTTATAAAGACCCTGGTATCTAGAAGTGAGAGATCTGACAATAGTGAGCCTGAATTCCACACGTGGAATGCAGTTGGCCACATGGGAATCTAAGCCACAGCCCAACTACTCCTTGTCCTGTCTCCAAAGCGGAGGGCGTTCGTGACCGTTCCTTATTGTAGTTGCCCTGTTGTCCTCATGACAGAGATGTGAAATGATTCACGTCCCTAGGATTCTGTCAGAAGAGAACACAAGATAGATCAAGGGAATTGTATAATTGAAGACACATTAAACAAAGTTTTTGCTTCTTTTTGAAAAGTCAGGGTTAGTCTCATGTCTGACCTGCTTGCCTTAGTTTTGTTATCTGCCTGGGCTCCTTAGGCACCTGTCTAAGGAGGTAAAATGTAACCTCATCACAATGTGATTAGTGCTGTGCTGGAGCCTAAGATGCTTTGGAAGCACCAGGGAGAAGCACTTAGCCAGGTCTGGGGCATTCAGAGGATGCTTCCTGATAATGTCACCTGACCAGAGTTATGTGAAATTTATAGGCCCAGGACAGGGGCAGAGGTTTGGGTGGTGAGTGGAGTGAGTGAAATGGAACAGCATGTAGTAGCAGCCCCTGTCCCCTCTTTCATCTATTTACCTGTCCTTGACCATCCTACCCAGACCCCTTCTCAGCTGGAGTGGTATCTCTGAAGATCTCATTGCTGGAGAGAAGACAACTGATGGAGTCAGTGGCCAAGTCCTTCTGGCCTCTGTACTAACTACATCTAAATCTCTAGTTTCTGGGGCTGGGATTGTAGCTCAGTGGTAGAGCGCTTGCCTGGCATGCGTGAGGCCCTGGGTTCGATCCTCAGCACCACATACAAAGCAATAAAATAAAGACATTGTGTCCATCTACAACTAAATTAAAAAAATTAAAAAAAAAATAAATCTCTAGTTTCTTGGCTCACTGAACATGTATGTACCTTGGGAATTGCCCTTGACAATGCTGACCTAGGCTCCTAATGTCAGAAGTCCTCACACTCATCACCCAGTTGCATACTAAGTATCATATAGAGTTATTCGTTCAAATCAGGGACTGAGAATATTTTAATTTTTAAATAACAGAAGTTAAAGAGTTTGTGTTGTAGGTGGAATTTACATTCCCCCAAATAAATCACCCTTAAATGTCATCTGTTCCTGAGAAAGGCAAATTTAAGTTTCTCCCAGGGCAATAATGAGAAACCTCCAGGAATGGATGTTTCTTCGGGAGGAATCCAGAAAAGTTGTGAGAGAAGAAATCTTGCTCTTCTCAATACAAGAATGAAAACTTATCTAGGTGGGTAGGACTAGGCTCAGCCCATAGGAAAAATGATTTTCTTCATGTGAATAGACCTTAATATTTTCAAACCCAGAGTCTCACACATGCTAGGCAAATGCTCTACCACTGAGCTACACCTGCAGCCCCCCACCTTTAAGAATATCCAACAAGAATAAGTGTTGTCAAGGTTGTGGGGGAAAAGGCACGCTCATACTTTGCTGGTGGGATGGAAAATTGGTACAACCAATCTGGAAAGCAGTATGGAGATTCCTTAGAAAACTTGGAATGGAACCACCATTTGAGCCTGCTATCCCACTCCTCGGTCTATACCCAGAATACTTAAAAATAGCAAACTACAGTGCTGCAGCCACTTCAATGTTTATAGCAGCTCAATTCACAATAGCTAAACTGTGGAACTAACCTAGATGCCCTTCGATAGATGACTGGATAAAGAAACTGTGGTATATATACACAATGGAATATTACTCAGCAATAAAAGAGAATAA
Organism: Geosciurus inauris; assembly: GCA_004024805.1. NCBI lineage: Eukaryota > Metazoa > Chordata > Mammalia > Rodentia > Sciuridae > Geosciurus > Geosciurus inauris. The sequence goes on along the minus strand of PVHX01013926.1, from coordinate 38,048 downwards.
AATTATGGCATTTGCAGGTAAATGAATGGAGTTGGAGAATATCATGCTAAGTGAAGTAAGCCAATCTCAGAAAACCAAATGCTGAATGTACTTGTTGATAAGTGGATGCTGATCCATAATGTGGGGAAGGACATGGGAACAATGGTGGAACTCTGTTCACAGGGGTGTAAGGGGGGAGGGGGCATGGGGACAGTAAAGGTGGTGGAATATGATGGCCATCATAGCTCTAACTTTATGTATGATTGCATATATGTTGTGATTCTATACAACTTACAACTAGAGAATTGATATGTTATCCTCTATCTAGGTACAATGAATCAAATTGCACTCTGTTAACATGTAAGCCTAAATAGAACAAATAAATAAATTAAATATAAAAAAAAGAATATCCAACAAGAACATCCAAGGGAAAAAGCAGACTCAGATCTGACTGGTGGGAGGTCAAATGAAAGTGAAGGACTGGTGCCTGTCCTTGGTCATAGGCAAGAGCTCATTCCCACCAGGGGCTAAGAGATCTGGCAGAGGCCTGGTGAAGGTTGAGGATAGAAGGGATTCCCTTGTGGAGTTCAAAGTTAAATTCAATGAAGAACTCTGCTCTAAACCACAATAAGATACCATTTCACTAGGATGGTTGTAACCAAACAGACAATAACAAGTGTAACTGAGGAGGTACAGAAATTAGAATTCCTGTATGTTGCTGGTGAGAATGTAACATGGTACAGACCATTTGGAAAATGATTTCGCAGTTCCTCAAAATCTTAAACAGAGTTATCACATGACCCAGAGATTCCACTCTCAGGTACACACCCAAGAGAAATGAAAACATCTTTTCCAACAAAAAATTATACACAAATGTGCATAGCAGCATTATTCATAATAGTCAAAACAAATGTCCATCCATGGATAAACAAAATACAGTATTTCTCTAACCAAGATATTTGGTGGTAAGAAGGAATGGTGTGTTGTTACATGCTTTGACATATATGAACCTTGAAAGCATGCTAAGTGAAGGAAACCTGCACAAAAAACTAGACATTGTGTCATTCCATTTATGTGAAGTGTTCAGAACATGCATATTCACACAGACTGCAGATTGGCAATTGCCTGGGATGGGATGGGAAAGGGAAATAAATGACTGCTTATGGGTAAGAGTTTGTTATTTTTTGAGTATTGGAAAGTTAAAAGTTCTGAAATTGGATACTATAGTGGTTGTACAACTTTGTGAATATCATAAAACCACTGAATTATATACTTTGAAAGGGTGAATTTTATGGTATATGAATTATATCTTAATAAAACAGTTATTTTTTTAAAAAAACCTCTGCTTTAAGTTTCCTCAGACTATTTCTAAGATAACTGGAATCAAGTGGACTTTTCCCTTTTATTTATTAATATTCCTGGGACTTCTTTTATTTATTAACTTCTTACCTGTTGTTTTTTCTTAAAGTTCTGCCTTCAAACCTTTTCTTATTATGTTCCTTGGAGACAGACTCCCAACTTTACCACTAACTAGTTGTGTGATTTTGAGCAAGTTAGTTAACTTCTTGACATCAATTTCTTCATTTGAAAAACGGACAAAATAATACTACCTTTTTCATAGGTTAAGTGTGAAGATAAAATGACCAATGTATGAACTATGAACTATGTTTAGAATAGTAACTGGCACATAGTGAATCCAGTATTAGTATTTGCAATGATTTTACATATATATAATGTATGTTAATATTGATATATTAAAACTCTAGAACAGTATTTAGCACATAGAAAGTACCCTACAAGTGTTAACTATGGTTACTTATTTTTATTAGAATTGGTAATGGTTAGATTGTCTAAGACTGACTATCGTGCTGTTGGTGAACATTTGAGATGTTTCCAATTTGGGATTATTAATGAATAGTACTTCTTTGAATATGTGTACATTGGTTTCTTTAGGGCTACACTTAAACAGTGGATCACTGAGTCATAGGGTGTGTTTATATCCACATTTACAGGTTTGATAAAATGTTTTCCAAAGTGTTTGATTCAGTTTACATTCCCACTTGCAGTAAGATCCTCTCCAAAACTTAATGTGCTCATCTTTAGAATTTTTACATCTGATATATATCAATGGCATCAATTTAAGTTTGCTCTTCCCTGATTACTAAAGAGGAGTACCTTTGATTTTCTTTTTGTGAGGTTTCTAATCAAGCCTCTTGTGCATTTATTACTGAGTTACATTATTTGTTGTTGTTTTGTGAGAATTCTTCATGTTTCTGGATACTAGTCCTTTATCTGTTGCAAATATCTTCCATCACTCTGCTTGATTTTGTGCTCTAATAATGTTATCGTTTGATGAATAGAAAAAAAATTTAGTTTTGAAGTAAATGAATTTATCATTTTTTATGGTTAGTGCTCTTTGTGTCTTGTTTAAGAAAGTCTTCCCTGTCCTGAGGTCTTATCTTGTAAAAGCTTATATTTATTCATTTCACACTTATGTCAGTTCCACCTGGAATTGAATATTGTGCACGATATGAGATAGGAGAGAGTGTAATTTCACTTTTTTTCTGTACAGAAGCTCAATATTATCAACAGCATTCATCTGAAAGTATTTTCTCATGGATCTACAGGCTACATAGCAAATGTCCATATGTATAGATCTGGTTATGGGCTCTTTATTTCTGTTCCTGTAATAAACCTCAAAATAAAACAAAACAGTTCCAACCAGTATAAATCTAAAGTTCAATAGGATGTAGCAGGCAGGATTGTTTCTTTGTTCACATGGAAGGATGTAGATTTAGTTGCTGTTAATAACTCTTACTCTAGGGACATTAGTATGGTGCTCAAAAGAACACTTCAAAGGGCAGAGCCAAGGGAATCACTAAGATCTCTCAGGCAATGTCTGAGTCCTTACCTGAGTGTGGCAGCTATATCAGTTTGACTTGGCATTTCTGTTGCTTGCAACTACCCAGAGCCTCCTGACTTAGCCATGAGCTAGCTTAAATGCAGGTTTGACTGCAGAAACATGAAAAGGAAAACAGAATTTTATTCTACAGGGAGCAAAGATGTAATGGTGTCAATAATAGGGATAGTTACAGTGAACATTTATGAAGCCAGGCACTGTATTAGAAAATTTCTAGATAATGTCTCATTATATTTATGATCTTATTCAATGACCATAACCTCCTACTGTTTTTATCTCCCCACTGTAGAGATGAGGAAACAGACCCAGAGATGTTAAATAACTATCCTAATGTCACACAGTTAGTTGAATTTAAAAGTAGGCTTGTCTGGTTCCAACACACTTCTCAGTTGCTCTTTTGACTTAGAATAATTTATTAGATAGGGCCAATTAAAAGCTTCCAGAAGCATAAGGTTTTGGGGAAAAGGGAATTCTACCTCATTACTATTAGGAACATAAGGGAATGTAACCTTTGTGGAGGGCAGTTTGGCAGTATTACCTGAAGATGTTCATATTCTTCAAACTAGTAATTATACTTTAAAAAAATCAATGGTGTTCAAGAATGTTCATAGCAACAAATTTTTTAGTAGCTAAAGGATTGATTCAACAAATGTTAGGAACTAAAATATATTTGAAAACATTAAGAATAATATTTTGGAATTTTTTTAATGACAAGGAAAAATACCATCATATGTGAAAAAGTAGATTTAAAAATGATATTCACAGCTGGATTTCTATGATATATATTACTTAAAAGGCTAGAAGGATATAGTGTAAAATGATAGTAGTGATTATCTCAGCAGGGTAGGATTATGGATAACTTTTTTTTTGTACCAAGGATAGAACTCAGGGGTACTCAACCACTGAGTCATATCCCCAGCCCTATTTTGTGTTTGATTTAGAGACAGGGTCTCACTCAGTTGCTTAGTGCCTCACCGTTGTTGAGGTTGGCTTTGAACTTGCGATTCTTCATTCTCAGCCTCCCAAAGTGCTGGGATTACAGGCGTGCGCCATTGTGCCTGCAGATTATGGATAATATTATGGATAAATTTTCTTCCTTGAAATTTTCAAGTTTAACCATGAATTTGTAGGACTTTTGTCTTTCTTTCTTTTTTTTTTTTGTGGTGCTGGGGATTGAACCCAGGACCTTCTGTATGTGAGGCAAGCACTCTACCAACCGAACTATATCCCTAGCCCCTATAGGACTTTTATTTATGAAAAATTTCAAACATTTCAAATGTAGAGAAAATGGAAAACTTAACCTGACAAACTTACCATAAGCTTTAATAGTTTTTGTCACAGGGTCAAATTTCTTCTTCCTCCTCCAGATTATTTTGAGGCAAATCTCAAATGTTGTATTTAATTTGTTAGTATTTCAGAATGTTTCTCTGAAAGATAAGAGCCTCCTTTTAATAACCACAAAATATCATGATCACACCTAAATTAAAAAAAAAATTGAGACAGATCGGTATTGTCGAAGATCTAGCCTTGAACACGTGATCCTCCTGTTTTAGCCTCCCAAGTGACTGGGATTATACGCATGTGCCAATATGCTCAGTCATTCCTGTAAAGTCTTCATTAGATGTAGAAGTTTGATCAGATTCAGAGTTGTTTTATTTATTTTTTGGTACCAGGGACTGAACTGAGGGGCACTCGACCACTGAGCCACATCCTCAGCCCTATTTTGGGTTTTATTTAGAGACAGGGTCTCACTGAGTTGCTTAGTGCCTCGTGGTTTCTGAGGCTGGCTTTGAACTTGTGATTCTCCTGTCTCAGCCTCCCAAAGTACTGAGATTGCAGGCGTGTGCCACCACCCCTGGCTCAGAGTTTTGATTTTGTGGTGGAGTGGAGAGAGTGACAAAGCAAACTCTGAGGTAGTGGTGTTTACTTCTGTCACACAGGTCCAATGTCTAGTGGTCTTTCTTTTGATGCTAGCAGCCATTTATGATCATTGCTGCATGCATATGTGATTAGAGACTGTGAATTGGTGATATTCTAATTCTGTCATTCCTTGTTCATTCCTTGATGTGCTTTAACCCATTGACATGTTTAGCCTATTTAGATCAAATTATCCCACTCTCAGTGAGTATGAGGTCCTTCATGTTGGCTTCTGAGACTTTTTGACCCATCCCAGTAGTCTTTGATAGTTTCCCTGCTTTCTGATGTAACAAGATTGCTATGGTTTAAATATGGCTTGGTCTCCCAAACAGGCAGGAATTTTCTCTCCAAAATCATGTTAATGATATCAAAAGGGTAGAAACTTAATCTGACTCTGATGTTTAGAGGTGGGACCTTTAGGGAGTGATTAGGATTAGATAAAGTCATTAGGGTGGGGCCTCCACTATTGGGTCCTGGTGGCTTTATAAGAAGAGTTGGAAAGATACACATGTATTCCTACCACGATGTGATATGCCAAAGGGGTCCTTATAAGAGCCTGCGTCATGCTGTTGGACTTCCAGTCTCCAAAGCTGTGAGCTAAAATAAATCTGTTTTCCTTTCAAGTTAGCCTGCCTGAGGTATTTCATTATTGTAATGGAAAGCTGACTAATACAGAAAATATTTCAGGATCATCTTATGCATTTCTATGACTAGATATGGAATGAGCCATTTTCTCCAAGGGGCCCTGGTTTCTTTAAGTGCTACAGTCTGTGCGTGTGTAGAAGTGGAAGTGAATGATTTTTTTAAAGTAAGAAATAATAGTCATTGGATGATGAATGATAGAACAAAACTGAGAAAAGTATAAAAATATCATAGCCCAGGATTCCTTTAGTGAGTGTGAAATAGCCCTCTACAACTCAATGGGCCCTGAAGGAAAGCAAGCATCTTAATACCCTTCCATCTCAGGGACATGACCTCCAGCCACCAAGAAAATCTTAAACTTGTTCAGCAAACTTATTTTAGAGGGATGTGTATAATGTTTAAAAAAGTTATATATGTGGATGAGCCTTAGCTTCCTGAAAAATTGATATGAATGTAATGCTTTGTACTCGATGCAGTGGCTCAGTCTAATGGTGCAGAAAAGAATCATTTAGGGAGCTTGTTAAAATACAGATTTCTGGGCCTCACTCCAGACCATTTGACTCTGGGAATAGGACTTGGAATTTGTGTTTATGAGTCTTCCAAGTGGTTTTGAAGTAGGTCCTGAAAACTGACCTTTGAGGAACAATAGATGGATATGTAGGAGAAGGAGAGAATATGCTTTAGAAAAGCAGATCTAGCAGCACATTTTCAAGAATCAATGTTTTACAACTTCAGTGATTCTTTTCTGGTTCCAAAAAATTTTGTTCTTTTTGGAAATTAAATAGAAAATAGAAGGAAAAACCAAGAAAAATAACTCACTTGCATCCCTACTACTCAGAAACAATGTCATTAAGTTGGTGTATTTGTTTCTGGACTTTTAGAAGGAATTTCAATTGCTCTTTTTTGCCTATGGGTGTCATCAGTGACTTGCCTGGGGTCTCTCCTCCAGCATGTGGGAGCGTGGGCACCAGAACCTAGATGATGAATCCAGGACTTTCTTATGCTCTGTTGTATCAGGGGCCAAGGACCTTACCCCACCCCAGGATTACTTCATACATGTCCACCCTCAAGACACACAATTATAACAAGTTTAGTGTAAACCTCTGCTCTAGTTCAGATCTGGAATTCCCCCAAAGGTCCATGTGTTAGGAGACCCTGAGGTGATCAGCTTTGCTCTGCCACATGTTGCTTTATCTTAGGTCACAAAGCAACAGGGCCAGTTGATCATGGACTAAAACCTCGAAAACTGTGAGACAGTGGGCTGGGGGTGTAGCTCAGAGTAGAGCGCTTGCCTCACATGTGTGGGGCCCCAGGTTTGATCCCTATCATGGTAAAACCAAAAACAAGCAATGACAATGGTGAGACAAAAATAAATCATTTTCTTCTTGTAAGTTGATTATTTCAGGTATTACCATAATGCGAAGCTGACTAATACATCTTTTATTTACGATTCTATAGTTGGGCAACACTTTATTCTATAAAATAAAATGAGCATTCCGATGAACTGAATAGAGGATGTTGGCTTTTATAGAAAGAAAAAGGGCTGAAGACAGCAGAAACAGAAGAGAAGAGCAGATTGGGTGGTTTCAAAAAATTTTTATAAGGTTGAAAACAGATGGGACTTTTTTTATTATGGTGACTCAGGTTGACTGGAATCACTTTTTTTTTTTCTTTTTTAAACAGGCCTATTTAAAAGTTTAGTTTGATTACATGGCACTTAGCACAAGTGACTCCATTTTGGTTTGGTCTGTGCTGGGTTCAAGTGTAGGGAGCTCATCCAAAACAATGGCTTTGAATAAATTTTGCTTCTCATTACACAGCACTTATCAAATTGTAGAAAAAAAATCTGTATCAATCACTGGACCATGGGCAGGAACATCATCTTACTTATACCAATATCCTCAAAGGAAGACTTGGTGCTTAAAAGTGGCTCAGTATGTGGAACATGGTAGACATCCAATAAATGTTCCCCTGAAGGCAAGTGGTATTCCAAGCACAATTGAATTGCAGGTGTCCTGGACACTCTATGAATGACTTGGTTTTCTCCCAGAGAAATTAGCACCCCAGTGTTCAAGAAATAGAATATCTTCCTGAAGGCATGATGTGAGAATGTGCCAGAGAAAGCAAGTCCTCTTGGCTCCATACCTCCCTGTCTAAGTGATGGCCCCTGATGTAATGAGAGGTGACCTACCTTGAAGTCATCCTGCTGCAATAAAGCTCACTGGGTTTGGAAACAAAAGCCCCGCTGTCACCTTTTAATCTTATTCTCACAAATAGCTGCTCCTTAGATTCTGAATGTTTGAAACAAAAGCACAAGATGGGCAGAGGTTGGTGCATTTAATTGATAGTCTTTTGAAACAAAAATACCAATTTAAATTAAATGTTTTCTAGCTACAATACAATCTACTTGGGTTTACAAGAGTGGAAAGCCTGTTGAAACACATAGTTAAGAAAATATGAAAAACTTGCAAGGAAGTAAATCTGTGGGAAAATTGAGGAACTGAGATATTCCCCCATTTTTACTATTTTTTTACTCCCTGGTAACTTTATTGGATGTGTTCATGTGTATATGTGTGCATGCATGCATGCATTCTCTTCAGTAGTTGTTTTACTGGGACTGATTTCATGTGTGGCTAGCCATGTGCTAGGAACTAGCTGCATGGTAATGAATGAGAAGCTAGTAGAGACATATGGTCGTGGTTTTTACTATTTTTCAGAGACCTTTTTAAAAATGTATTAGCTGCTGTGATTCTGTGTCTAGAGACATAGCTTTATACAAATGCATTTAGTTTCAATGGGTTCATGATTCCTGGGAAGTTACCAAGGGGTCAATAGACCAGAACACTGCTTCAAGAATTTAGCATTACCTGGGCACTGTGAAGCACACCTGTAATCCCAGCAACCCATGAGGCTGAGGCAGGAGGATTGTGGAGTCAAAGCTAGCATCAGCAACAGCGAGGCACTAAGCAACTCAGTGAGACCCTGTCTCTAAATAAAATACAAAACAGGGCTGGAGATGTGGCTCGGTGGTTGAGTGTCCCTGAGTTCAATCCCCAATACCGCGCCCCCCCAAAAAGAATTTAGTATTAGATAAATTAAACCAAGAGGGGTATGATAATGATTGTATAAAAATGAAATTTGGGGGGTATGTGTGTGCTGGGGGGTTGAACCCAGGGCCTTATGTATGCTGAGCACACACTCTACCACTGAACTACATTTCTAGCTTCAAAAGGAAGAGTTTGACTGATAAACATCAGTTGTGTGCTGAAGTGGTTGGAAGAAGGTTTTGGGGAGAAAGATACAGAGCTGATGAAAGAATAGGGATGGAGAAATAACAAGGGAATGTATTTGGAGTCAGAAATAAACATGAGATATTCAGGAGAGGGAGCAGAGCATGGGAAGGTTGGTGTAGGAACATATAGGCAGGCAGCCCTGGACAGGTGGAAGGCCCAGTGGAGAGAGTCTTGCTCATGCCAAGTCTGGGATTTGGACTTAGCCCCATTTATAAAAAAATGACACCGTCAATATCCATAGCATCTTTGTTGTGGAGGCCTGTTTTTGCATCGTAAGATGTGCAGCAACACCTTTGACCTCTATGGACTGGTTTCCAGTAGCAGCCCCCAAGTCATTACAACTTATAGTGTCTCAGAAATTGTCAGATGTCCCTCGAGAGTAAAATTGCCCTGGTTGAGTATCACTGCTTTGAGTATTTGAGATTGACAATGTTTTCCAGACTTTAGACATTCAGATGTGGCTTCTGATGTTTACTAGATCCTTGTTTTTTTCTGCCAGACTCTCCTGCAACACTCTTTCTTTTAACCCCTTTTAGCCAAATCTCTTCTATTTATTTATTTATATCTTATTAAAAAAGAATTCATTTCAAGTCATAGTACATATATGGAGCACAATTTTCCATTTCTCTGGTTGCAAACAAGATAGTCACACCATTAGTGTCTTCATACATGTACCTAGAGTAGCGATGTCCATCTCATTCCACCATCATTGCTACCCCCATGCCCCCTCATTTCCCCTACCTACCCCCGTCCCATCCAAAGTTTCTCCATTTCTCCCATGCTTCCCACCCCCATCCCCATTATGTGTCAGCATCCACTAATCAGAGAAAACATTCGGCCTTTGTTTTTTTGGGATTGGCTTACTTCACTTAGCATGATGTTCTCCGACTCCATCCATTTACTTGCAAATGCCGTAATTTTATTCTCTTTTATTGCTGAGTAATATTCCATTGTTACCACAGTTTCTTTATCTATTCATCTGTTCAGGGGCATCTAATTTGGTTCCACAGTTTAGCTATTGTGAATTGAGCTGCTATAAACATTACTGTGGTACGCTGTTTTTAAGTCTTCTGGGTATAGACCAAGGAGTGGGATAGCTGGGTCAAATGGTGGTTCCATTCCAAGTTCTCTAAGGAATCTCCATACTGCTTTCCAGATTGGTTGTACCAATTTGTAGTCCCACCAGCAATGTATGAGTGTGCCTTTTTCTCCACATCCTTGCCAGTACTTATTGTTGCTTGTATTCTTGATAATTGCCATTCTGACTGGCATGAGATGAAATCTTAGTTTTTCTTTGGTACTGGAGATTGAACTCAGGGGCACTCGAACACTGAGCCACATCCCCAGTTCTATTTTGTGTTTTATGTAGAGACAGAGTCTCACTGAGTTGCTTAGCGCTGCGCCTCGCCATTGCCAAGTCTGGCTTTGAACTCGCAATTCTCCTGTCTCAGCCTCCCTAAGTGCTGGGAAATATCTGTTTTGATTTGCATTTCTCTAATGGCTAGAGATGTTGGACATTTTTTCATATATTTGTTGATTAATTGTATATCTTCTTCTGAGAAGTTTCTATTCAGCTCCTTAGCCCATTTATTGATTGGGTTGTTTGTTTTTTGGTGTTAAGTTTTTTGAGCTCTTTATAAATCCTGGAGATCAGAGCTCTATCTGATGTGCGTGTGGCAAAAATTTGTTCCCAGAATGTAGGCTCTCTGTTCACCTCATTGACTGTTTGTTTTGTTGAGATGAAGCTTTTTAGTTTGAATCCATCCCATTTATTGATTTTTGATTTTATTTCTTGTGCTTTAGGAGTCTTATTGGGGAAGTCAGGACCTAATCCAACGTGATGAAAGTTTGGGCCTACTTTTTCCTCTATTAGGTACAATGTCTCTGGTTTAATTCCTAGCTCCTTAATCCACTTTGAGTTGATTTTTGTGCATGGTGACAGATAGGGGTTTAGTTTCATTTTTCTGCATATGGATTTCCAGTTTTCCTAGTACCATTTGTTGAAAAGGCTATCTTTTCTCCAGTGTATGTTTTTGGTGGCTTTGTCTAGTATGAGATAACTGTATTTATGTGGGTTTGCCTCTGTGTCTTCTATTCTGTACCATTGGTCTACAAGTCTATTTTGGTGTCAACACCATGCTGATTTTGTTACTGTGGCTCTGTAGTATAGTTTAAGGTCTGGTATTGTGATGCCTCTTGCTTCACTCTTCTTACTAAGGATTACTTTGGCTATTTTGGGTCTCTTATTTTTCCAAATGAATTTCACGATTGCCTTTTCTGTTTCTATAAGAAAGGACTTTGGGATTTTAATTGGAATCGTATTGAATCTATATAGCACTTTGGGTAGTATGGCCGTTTTGACAATATTGATTCTGCCTATCCAAGAGCATGGGAGGTCTTTCCATCTTCTAAAATCTTCTTCAATTTCTTTCTTTAGTGTCCTGTAGTTTTTGTTGTAGAGGTCTTTCACTTCTCTTGTTAGATTGGTTCCTAAGTATTTTATTTTTTTTGAGGCTATTATGAATGGAGTAGTTTACCTGATTTCTCCTTCAGAGGATTCACCACTGATGTATAGAAATGCATTTGATTTATGGGTGTTGATTTTACATCCTGCTACCTTGCTAAATTCATTTTTTAATTCTAGAAGTTTTTTGGTGGAATTTTTTTTCTTAATTTGGTGGTCCTGAGGATTGAACCCAGGGCCTTATGCACACAAGGCAAGCACTCTACCAACTGAGCTATATCCCAGCCCATTGGAATTTTTGGGGTGATATTTTGAGTTCTTCTTTCCTGTATCCTTTTGATTTCTTTTGTCTGTCTAATTGCTCTGGCTAGAGTTTTAAGGACCATGTTGAATGGAAGTGGTGAAAGAGGACATTCCTGTCTTGTTCCAGTTTTTAGAGGGAATTCTTCCAAGTTTTCTCCATTTAGGATGATGTTGGCCTTCAATTTTGCATAGATTGCTTTTTTGATGTTGAGGTATGTTCCTATTATCCCTAGTTTTTCTAGTGTTTTAAACATGAAAGGGTGCTGTATTTTGTCAAATGCTTTCTCTGCATCAATTGATAAAATCATGTGATTCTTATCTTTAAGTCTATTGGTGTGATGAATTACATTTATTGATTTCCGTATGTTGAACCAACTTTGCATCCCTGGAATGAACCCCACTTGATCATGATGTACTATTTTTTAAATATGTTTTTGAATGTGATTTGCCAAAATTTTATTGAGAATTTTTATTGAGAATTTTTGCATCTATATATATCAGGGATATTGGTCTAAAATTTTCCTTCTTTGATGTGTCTCTGGTATCAGAGTGATACTAGCCTCGTAGAATGAGTTTGGAAGGGTTCTCTCCTTTTGTATTTCATGGAATAATTTGCGAAGTATTGGAGTTAGTTCTTTGTAGGTCTTGTGGAACTCAGCTGAGAATCCATCTGGTCCCAGGCTTTTCTTGGTTGGTAGGCTTTTGATGGCATCTTCTATTTCCTTGCTTGTAATTGATCTGTTTAAGTTGTGAATATCCTCCTGGTTCAGTTTGGATAGGTCATATGCCTCTAGAAATTTGCCAGTGTTTTCAGGGTTTTCTATTTTACTGGAGTATAAATTTTCAAAATGGTTTCTAATTATCCTCTGTATTTCAGTAGAGTCTGTCATGACATTTCCTTTTTCATGACAAATGTTAGTAACTTGGGTTTTCTCTCTCCTTTTCATTAGGGTGGCTAGGGGTTTGTCAATTTTATTTATTTTTTCAAAGAACCTGCTTTTTGTTTTGTTAATTTTTGAATTGTTTCCTTTGTTTCAATTTCATTGATTTCAGCCTTGATTTTAATTATTTCCTGTCTTCTACTTCTTTTGGTGTTGGTTTATTCCTCTTTTTCTAGGACTTTGAGATGTAGTGTCAAGTCATTAATTTGTTGATTTTTTTCTTCTTTTAATGAATGAGCTTAATGCAATGAACTTTCCTCTTAGCACTGCCTTGATAGTATCCAAGAGATTTTGATATTTGTATCAGAGTTCTCATTTACCTTTAAGAATTTTTTAATCTCTTCCTTGATGTCGTCTGTTATCCATGCACCATTCAATAGCATATTATTGAGTCTCCATGTGTTGGAGTAGCTCATATTTTGTAATCTGTGATTACTTTCTAATTTTATTGCATTATGGTCAGATAGAATGCAGGGTAGTATCTCTAGTTTTTTGTATTTGCTAAGACTAGCTTTGTGCCATAACATGATCTATTTTGAAGAAGGATTGATGTGTTGCTGCAAAAAAAAGTGTATTAACTTGTTGAAGTGTGGAATATTCTATATATGTCTGTTAAGTCTAGATTATTGATTGTTTTATTGAATTTTATAGTTTCTTTGTTTAGTTTTTGTTTGGAAGATCTATCCAATGGTGAGAGGGGTATATTAAAGTCACCCAGTACTATTGTGTTGTGGTCTATTTGATTCTTGAAGTTGAGCAGGGTTTGTTTGATATACATAGATGCCCCATTGTTTGGGGCATATATATTTAAGATTGTTATGTCTTGTTGATGTATAATTTCCTTAAGCAGTATGAAATGACCTTCTTTATCTCTTTGCACTAACTTTGGTTTGAAGTCCACCTTATCTGATATGAGGATGGAAACCCCTGCTTGTTTACACAGTCCATGTGAGTGATACATTTTTTCCTCATCCTTTCACCTTCAGTCTGTGGATGTCTTTTCCTATGAGATGAGTCTCTTGGAGGCAGCATATTGTTGGGTCTTTTTATTCAAACTCAATCTGTCAATCTATGTCTTTTAATTGATGAGTTTAGGCCATTCACATTCAGGATTATCATTGAGACATGATTTGTATTCCCAGACATTTCGGTTTATTTTTAGTTTTATTTATTTATTTATTTTTATTATTATTATTTTTAGTTGTCAATAGACCTTCATTTTATTCATTTATTAATATGTGGTGCTGAGAATCGAACCCAGTGCCTCACGCATGCTAGGCAAGTGCTCTACCACTAAGCCAAATCTCAGCCCCTTATTTTTAGTTTTTAACTTGACTTGGTTTCTCTCTTTTTTTTTTTTTAATTTTTTTTTTAGTTGTAGATGGACACAATATCTTTATTTATTTATTTTTATGTGGTGCTGAGGATCGAACCCAGTGCCTCACGCATGCAAGGCAAGCGCTTTACCACTGAGCCACAATCCCAGCCCCGACTTGGTTTCTCTTTTGAGTGGCCTTTCCTTTAGTGTAGTTCCTCCCTTTGCAGGTTTTCATTGTTATTTTTCATTTCCTCCTCATGGAATAGTTTGCCAAGAATATGCTGTAGTGCAGGCTTTCTTGCTTTAAATGTTTTTTACTTTTGTTTATCTTGGAAGGTTTTTACTTCATCATCAACTCTAAAACTTAATTTTGCTGGATATAAGATTCTTGGTTGGCATCCATTGTCTTTCAGAGCTTGGTATATGTTTTTCCAAGTTCTTCTAACTTTAAGGGTCTGGGTTAAGAAGTCTGCAGAAGCCAGGTGCGGTGGCTCAACCTGTAATCCCAGCACTTAGGGAGGCTGAGACAGGAGAATCGCGAGTTCAAAGCCAGCCTCAGCAGTGGTGAGGCTGCTAAGCAACTCAGTGAGACCCTGTCTCTACATAAAACACAAAATAGGGCTGGGGATGTGGCTCAGTGGTCAAGTACCCCTGAGTTCAATCCCCAGTACCAAAAAAAAAAAAAGAAGTCTACAAAGATCCTAATTGTTTTTTTCCTACATGTAATCTGATTCTTTTATCTTGTGGCTTTTAAGATTCTCTCTTTATCCTGTATACTAGGCATTTTCATTATGATGTGCCTTGGTGTAGATCTGTTGTGATTTTGCACATTTGGTGTCCTGTAGGCCTCTTGTATTTGATTATCCAATTTGTTCTTCATGTTTGGAAAATTTTCTGATATTATTTCATTGAGTAGATTGTTCATTCCTTTGGTTTGAAATTCTATGCCTTCCTCTATCCTAATAATTCTTAAGTTTGGACTTTTCATATTATCCCATAATTCTTGGATGTTCTGTTCGTGGTTTCTTACCATCTTCACTGTGTGGTCAACTCTATTTTCAAGATTAAATATTTTGTCTTCATTGTCTGAAGTTCTGTCTTCCAAGTGATCTAATCTGTTGGTGATGTTATCTATTGAGTTTTTAATTTGGTTTATTGTTTCCTTTTGAGGATTTCTGTTTGATTCTTTTTCAGAATCTCTATCTCCTATTGAAGTAATCTTTTGCTTCCTGTATTTACCTATGTAGCTATTTATCAAAATGATCTTTTGCTGCCTGTGTTTGCTCTCTTATATCATCCTTTAATTCACAGAACATTTTAATTATGTACATCCTGAACTCCTTCTCTGACATTTCTTCTGCTGTGCTGACATGGATTCTAATAATGTAGTATCTTGATTTGTTTGGGGCACTTTCTTCCCTTGTTTTTTCATGTTGTTCATGTGTCTTCCCTTCTAGCACTGTGGATCTGAGGTGTTATAGTCTATATCCCATAGCCTTATAGATTCCCTGCAGGGTTCCAATACCTCTACTTTAAGAGGAGACCAATATGAACAGTTCCCAATACAAACAATATATAACTTTCAACCAAGTAGCTCCTAATAGACATTTATGGCTTTGTCACAATGTGCAGAAATGATGAGTTCAGTTAGTATCTACTAAACAATAGGTTTGCAAAAAGGTCTACAGTTTCTGCTGGTGGACTAGAGAGAATGGGGGGTGGGGTGTAGGATGAGATATTAGGGAGGTAGGAGGTGAGGATATAGAGTTACTAGATCCTAGAAAGTGTGAAAGAGGAATCCAAAAGAAGTTGGCTAGTAGAAAAGAGAGAAAGAGCCGGGCACAGTTGTGCATGCTTGTAATCCTAGCACTTTGAGAGGCTGAGACAGGAGAATCATGAGTTGAAAGCCAGCCTCAACAACGTTGAGATGCTAAGCAACTCAGTGAGATCCTGTCTCTAAATAAAACACAAAATAGGGCTGGGGGTGTGGCTCAGTGATTGAGTAGCCCTGAGTTCAATCCCTAGTACCAAAAAAAAAAAAAAAAAAAGAAAAGAAAAGAGAGAAAGAGATTTGAGGAAGACAAGTAAGTAAGAAGAAAATAGAATACAATAAAGAAGGAAACATAAAAATTAAGAAAAATAAAAAATGTGAAGACACAAGACTATATAATAGACTATATAATACAACTGTAATCTACTGATCAGATATCCCACTCTTCAGAAGCCTAATGCATGAAAAATACTTGGTTTCACAAATGTTGGGGATGTGTGGGTGGGAAAAGAGAGAAAAGAAGAAAAAGAGAAAAAAAAAAAAGTAATAGAAAAAAGAGAGAAAAAAAATTCCAAGGTAAATAAAAAGGATTGCTTCCTTTCTCATCCAGTAGGTGGGGTTGTCTGTTGTTTACTCATGTCTCCCCCTCAGGTCCAAGATGTACACGAAGGTGTCCCACAGTGGAGGCATCTGCTTTTAGAGATAGCGTGTATGGCCTGGCTGGGCGGTGGTGTTGGGTGACATGTTCGAGGTGTGGCTCTGTGGCATGCTGTGTTGAAGTATGGAGGCTGTCTCCAGATCCTGTCCAGCGCCCCCAGTGTAGGCCAATGAGGGAGTTCCATGCTAGTAGATGGAGGTGCACACTGGAGCATTGGCTAGGGGTCCTGCGTAGGTGGGCGAACAGAAGTCCTGCACAGTGTGTGGGTGCTAGAGCTGGGGGTCCTGTGCTGGAGTGGGTCCTGCACAAATGCTGGGGTCTGGAGACCTGTGCAGGCACGTGGCTGGAATTCCTGTGTGGAGGCAGCTGTTGGGGGTCCTGTGATAACTTGCAGAGAAACAGTATTTCCATGGCTTTAATCCCCAGTGATGGAGACACTAGGAACACAGTGTCTGTCTAGGCTGCCATTTTGGATCTCCCCAGAAGTCCCAAATCTCTTCTTACATTTTTTATTTTTTGACATGGGGTCTCACTCTTTTGCCTAGGCTTGTTTTGAAATTGTGAGCTCAAGGGGTCCTGCAACCTCAGCCTCCTGAGTGGCTGGGACCACAGGTGTGTGTGTACCATTCACTATTCATGGCTTCTATCACTTTTTTTTCACTTAAGTAAATTTAATTCATCCTGAGAAACAGTGTCCCTAATAACTTAAATGATATGTGATATATGATACATGATATTTCTAATGTTTATTTCTAATGTTTATTTAATACCCAACTAGTGTAAGGTGTAGTGGCACAGATCTGTATTCCCAGTTACTCCAGAGGCTAAAGCAGGAGGATCACAAGTTCAAGGCCAGATCCACTAGATGGATTAACTGGGTGGTAACTTTAGACAGGTAGGATGGGGTTGGAGGAAGTAGGTCACTGGGGGTGTGACTGTGGGGTTTATATTTTGTCCCTCGTGAGCAGAGTTCTCTTTCTGCTTCCTGGTTGCCATGTTCTGAGCTGTTTTCCTCTGCCACACCATTCTGCCATGATGTTGAACCACCATAGACCGATCCTCCAAAATCATGAGACAAAATAAACTTTTCTTCCTCAAAATTGTTTTTGTCAAATATTTTAGTCACAGAGATGAAAAGTTAAAAACAGGGCCCTTTCCTCACAGGAAGCTACAGAGCACTAATAGCCCCTCAAGAGTGTCCTTCCTCTAGGCCAAGGGGCTGGCCTTTTGTGCCTTGAATCTGTCAGTCATTGGCTGTGTGGTGGGGGTTGGGGAGAAGACTTTCAGGCATTACCTGGCGAGGCAACTCCTCTCAGCCCCATCAGTCTTCTGAAGAATGGGGCAGCTATGCGTCTTGGAAGCCAACATTCACAGTGACCCCATAATGGCCTGGTGAATGGCACCTATGTGGGACACTAACATGTGTACTATACCACTGAAAATGATCTATGCTACCAGAGGGATTTGAGCCCTAGTTTAAAAACTCCTGGAATAGAGGATGGCATAGTGATTGTAGTGTTTTAGGGAATCTGTGTGGTGGTGTTTTATGGAATATCTATGAGGGTGAGGAGTCTGGAAGAAGGGGTACCAGATGAAAATCTATGGAAAAGTCTAGGCTTGGGATGATAGAAATGAGGAGGAAGGGAAATATGGGATGGGAATAGGGCAGGAAGTGTCCATAGGCTGAGATGGTGATAAGGTCTTAGGGAGAGTGAAAAATAAGGATGATCCAGCTGGAAACCTGGGACCTGGGAGGACAGCATCTGAGGGACTGGAGTTCAGTGAGGAAGCTCGTCTGCTCCTGACAGCAATTCTATTTTTGGAAAAAACCCTCTCCTTTGCCTGGAATGTCCATTGTGCATGGTAAGGTTTTGCTCCTGAGATTTTAGCAAATGGGACACGATAGGTGGGTGCCAAGGCCCATTCTCCTCCTCTTCCTATGGAGATGCCAAGCCATCCATCTGCTGCCATTGGCATGATAGTAGCCCTCAGGAAGAGGCCTAGGACCCTTTCCTCTCAGGATTGAACTCGCCCTCGGCAAGGCTCATGTTAGCAGTTGCCTTTCTTTGCAGATGAGAGGGTCCTCGCTGCCTCTTTTGCTCTCCTTTTCTGGCAACAGAAGGGAAGTGTGAGAGAGAATTTCTCAAGTAAACTAAAAAAGACCCAAGATCCTTGTCCCCAGTCTTCATTTCACATGTGCCAAGATCTTCTTTGGGCGCAGAGGCAGAGGGTCAGTGTAGACAAAGCATCTCTGATCACTTGTGATGGTTTTTCTCTCTCTAATTATAGAAAGTATTTAGCTATTGTTCCCTAATTGCTTGCCGCAGTTGGTTTTGGGCATTGTGTATGTGTTTTTTTTTTACAATTGCCTAGTTTCTGATGAGTCGTACTTTTCTTTTGTTTTTCTGTCTTGGTACCAGGACCTGGCCATTCCACTGGAGGAAAGAAGGAGAAGGAAGTGGTATGGTATTTCTGGAGAAGCCTCATCTATTATTCTCAGGGCTTCTCAGCTGACTGCTCGAGAGGAAAGGAATTAACGTCCTGAGCATCTATAGTATGTGCCAGGAGCTGTGCTGGGCCCTGAGAAATCCTGAGAAGCAGATATATCCTGTTTATAGATGAAAAATCTTAGGCATGGGAAGGTCCTACAGTCAGTAAGTAGCTGAGTCAGGATTCAAACCCAGGTCTGTTTGCTTTTTCTTAGTTTTTATAGGCTTTTGGCTAATAGAACACTGGTGTTGCTGCTCCTACCACTGTGGAAAAACTGAGGGAATTCTGTTCTCTTGCCTTGAAAGTGTCTATTTTTAGGTTACCTGCTAGTGGTAGGACTTGGTGTGGATACCTGCTGGACTCTGAAAGGAAGATTGGGATTCCTGTGTTGGTTCACAACATATGAGGGACTTCAAATGTCATAGTATCAATGACAAGGAGGAAAGTCACTCCATGATAGAAGGGTCTGCAGCAGAGTCCTACAGGAAACGGATGACACATTTAGGGGTTATATACAGGATAATGAATGAGTGGCCTGAGCAGAGAGGTATGGACAGTTCAGGGAGCCAACCAGGAGAGGGGAAGCACTGAAGACCGGCAATAGCTTGGAGCCATCGCCGCTCCTAGATTTAAGGGGCAGAGTGTGAGAATGGCATTCCTGAAACCCAGTGACTTCTGGGGCTATGGTAGATGTGACTGGACAGGACTTGTGGCGGGAGAGGAGCTGCCAGAATGCGGTGGTGTGTGTGCGTATGTGTGTGCATCCAGCCTGCCTCTCTGCTTTCCCATCACCTGCTTGCGCTTACCATGGCCAAACCCACCCAGAGGATGGAGGGTAGGGAGCCCTGGGGATGCAGGGATGCTGGAGGTCAGCCTTATGGGGCTCAGGGCAGGGAAGAGAAGTATGGAGAAGCCTCTGGGAAGGAAACAGAACATTCAGCACACGGGCTAATTCAGTTGTGTCCCCACACAATCTCATTTCTTGGTGAGTGGACGTGTATTCTAGAAGAAATAGGACATGGCTTATGGACTCAAAGGATCATAGGATATGAAAGTTGAAAGAGGCCTTAGAGTTCTGCCCATAAAATTATTTTTCAAGAGAAGATTCTGAGACCCAGGGAGCAAATGACTGCTCCCAGGTCAACCCAGGTCGCCTAACTTCCAGTCCATCCTGTCTTAATTTGTCAGCTGTGGTCAATTAGTGGTTGGGAATGAGGGATTACTACTGAGTCAGTTGGGTTATTTGCTGTTAAAACTATTCAAAGACTTCAGTGTGTCATTTACGTTAGCCTCAGACATTTGCTTGAAATGATTTCCCTTTCTAAAAACTCTTTGATCCGAGTGGGCTGCTCATTCCATAGTGTGGGCTCTGACGTCGGGCACCGGGGCTGAGTCCCAGCTCTGTCCTTATGGAGTGATCTTGGGTAAGTCTCTTCATTCTGTGTGTCTTAGTTTGCTCAACTGTTTCAGGGGGATAATAATGGTACCTCATACCTCCTGAGGATTGTATGCAAAAAAAGACACTTAAAGCACTTAGATTAGCATCTGGTAATAACCAGTTTTGATAACTAATACCATTTATAATGCATGCAAGTGTGTACCTATAGGTCCCACCCCAAGAAACTAGTTTAGAATTCTGATTAAGAACTCATGTGGCTTTTATCCTGAGATGTGTCAGCTATTTTCCTCTCCCTTGTGATGGATGAGAACACTGAAGGGCCCTGGTGATGGCCCTTTCGTGGGATTCCTCAGCCAGCAGAGGTAGATAAGAAATCCTATTCTTCATGTCACTCCAGCTCCTGGATTGGAAATTAATTCCAGATTACTTTGATTTGCTGCCTCCTGGGTATTAAAAAATATCCTTTAATCTTCCATCAGACTCAGGCCAGTTTGACCACCTTGAGGGGCAGGCCAGACAGGTGTCCATCACATGGACATGGCCCCAGATGTTATCCAGGTCCAGCCTTCCCTCTCCAGCCCTCTGCTCCTGCTCTTCAACCCACAGCACACAAATGCATGTGGCGTGGAGATCTTCTGGAAAGTGCTAAACTGCTGTTTTAGTCATCCTTTTTTTTTTTGCTGCTGTGACTAAAAGACCCGACCAGCACAACTGTAGAGGAGGAAAAGTTTATTTGAAGGCTCACAGTTTCAGAGGTCTTATTCCATAGAGGCCAGCTCCATTCTTTGGGGCTAGAGGTGAGGCAGAACATCATGGCAGAAGAGTGTGGCAGAGGGAAGCAGCTCACATGGTGATCAGATAGCAGAGAAAAAGACTCTACTCTCCAGATACAAAATATGTACCCCATAGCTACACCCCCAATCAACCACTTCCTCCAGCCACACCCCACCTCCTTCCAGCTACCACTCAGTTAATCCTAGCAGGGAACAATTCACTGATTAAGGCTATAACCCAATCACGTCTCCTCCAAACCTTCTTGTGTTGTCTCACATGTGAATTTTGGGGGACACCACATCTAACCCTGATCTCCTGACCCTGGTTCTGGCTGGCTGCCTTTATCCTGCTGGGACTTCCTCTGTCCTGGGTAGGCACTGATACAGCCTCCTGGCTCCAGCTGGTATTTTGCTCTATGGCTGTTTCTCTCCATGCAGGAATGCTGCTCCTGGGATGCTGCTGACAACCAACCTGTGGCTTTCCTGCTTCCTTACTACAGTCCCTGGGGCTTCTACCTTCTGCTGGGACTTGGTTATCTCATTAGTTCCTCTGCAGTGATCTTCCCTATTGCTGGAAAGAGGAACCTGGCATTTTGGTTTCTTTAATGTTTCCTCTGATTGGCTGCTATATGACGCTTTCTCTGAGATGGTTTACTTCTGGGGCAAGACATACGGCACCCTGCATGAAAACCTCTCTTGGACAACATTCTACATACTCAATCAGCAACCCAGGACTTTTTGCACCAGAAACATAGCTGGGACTCAGGAAAATTCTGAAATAAGGTAGTCGCTTCTCTTATGGCTTTGGTTGCTCAGTTGCATTTTCTGTTGAGCATCTCTAGTCATATCCCTTCTTTTAAAACATTTAGGAAAAATTTGTTGGTCATATCCTCTCTTAGTTCAAAACCCTTCAATGGCTTGCTACTGCTTTTGGACTAAAATCCAAACTGATGAGCCCTCTAAGGTCCTGTGTGGCCCAGCCCCTGCCTGCCTCTCCCACCTCCTCCTGTACCATGCTTTCTGTTCCTCATGCCAAGCTCTTTTCTACCCCTGGGCCTTTGCATTTGCTGCTACTTCTTTTTTGGGGAACTCTCTTGCCTGTCCTCCCCGTGGCTGACCTCCTTATCCACCAGGTTGCCACTTCCTTGGACAGATCTTGCCTAAGCTATCCTAAGAGGCTTCTGCTCACTCTCTGACACACCCCTGCTTCTTTTTGTCACCAGGTTTATTACATTGTGCAACTATTCTTTTATTTCTTTACTTGTTTATTGTCCCCTCTCCCTTCTCTGCCCCAGCCAAATGATGCTCTGCAAGAGTAGAGACTTTGCCTGTTTTGTTCATCGTATCCTTACTACCCAGTACCTACTGTGCTGGGTACTGTGGACCCAAATCCCTGCTCTCATGGAGCTTATATTCTAGTGGAGGAGTCAAATTGATCTAAATGAATGATGAAATTTGTAGTACTAAGTGCTATAAAAAAGCTATAATGGGATAGAGTGTGTCACAGGGAATGTGGGTGTGGGTAGACAGATAGGGGTAAATAGGAATCTCTGGAGGGGTGAGATTAGCACAGAGAACAGGCTGCCAGGATGGAGAGAATCTATGAACATAAGGGACAGCAAGTGTAAGGGCCTTTAGGCAGCAGCCAGGTTGGCAGGTTGAGGAACAGAAAGGAAGCTCGTATGGTTGCATTGGTATGGGCCAGAGAAAGGTAGAAAATGAGACTAGAGAGAGAGGGTGGGGTCAGGTCATGGGGATCCAGGTGAGTCAGGTGAAGACTTCTTCTCAGTGCGATGGCACACTTCTGAACAGCAGTATTCCATTCCCAAAGCACGCATACATCTCTCTTGCTCTTCACTTTCAAAGGAGGAAGAACCAATAAATGTTCATACTTATCAAAAAGGAAACTAAAGCTCTGCCAAATCAGGAGACTTGCTGTAGGATGCACAGTTCAAATATGATTTTGATTCTAGAGCAGTGGTCTTACATTTAAATCTCCTGGGGAGCTTTATAAAATACTTGTGTCTGGTATCCAGTCCTAGAAATTGGCCGTAAGCAGTCCAGGGTGTGGCCTGGGAGGATTGTTAGGGCTCTGCGGGTGACTGAGAACCACTTCCAATCCCCCTGAGTTTCGCTGTACTAAACTACCTCCTTGACAGTCTTTTCATTGAGCTACTTATTAAAGTCACTGGGGCAGCTTTTAAGAATGTCTGAGGCCCAGACCCCCATCTAGGCTCTCAAATCACAATCTCTAGGCATTGGCAAGGTTCAAAGGCACCTCCTTTGCCTGCCTTCTTTGGAGCTCCCCGCATTTACCTTTGGATTTCCTCTTTGCTCTTGTCGTCTGCCTTGTTCTTTCTGGGTTGATGACTTCCTTCCTTTCTGTTATTTTCATAGGATTCAGGAAGGAGTTAGAGCTAAATGAGTTTATCTTACCATGTTTAACTCGAAATCTGTTAAGTTAAAAACATTTTAATATAAAAGTTCACCTATTGATTGTTGCTGGGGCAGGCCCACATGGCTACAGTTAGGCTCCCTTACTGAGGCTTCTGGCAGACTACGTTGTTTCTAGCATATAGCTAAGACCATGAATTGGCTATGTGTGGTCAGTGTGCAGTCAAGGTCACGAACACGTGGATTCAGTGGATGTACTCAAGGTCATAAACGTTTGCTTGTGAGCATGCGCCCACTGATGTAATCTGTTGGCAGTGTGCCTTCTTCGTCTGACCTGCATATAAAAAAGGCCTTTGGAAAAGATTCAGGGGGCAAAATGGAACTGGCTGGGGACTAAAGCTGAAGCCATTTCTGAATAAAGGATGACCAATATTCCCACGGCGCCCCACATCTTCTTTCAACTGCTGGATCCCTGAACCTTGCTTCCTGGAATTGAGCCTCACCTTCTGTCTGACAATTGTACAAAAGTCAAATATTATAAAAGGGCATAGCATGTAAATTGAAAATACTCTCACCCTCCCACTCCTATTCCTATTCCTTAGGGTTAGCTACTGACCTGCTAGTAACAACTTCATAGTTAATGTTTCATTATAGTAGCCCTCTTTAGTTTTCAGTTTTTAATGGACTTATTCTCTCTTCTCTCTCTGTTGTTTTAAATTTAATTGTTTTATGTATGTGTGGGGTTGGGGATTGAACCCAAGGCCACATACATGCTAAGCATGTGCTCTACCACTGAGCTATACCCCAGCCCCCAGAATTTCTGGTATCTTTATGTCTTTTGCTGTAATCTATTGCATCTTTATGCTGTTTTTATGTGACTTTTCCTGTACTTGAGCTATTCCCCAAGACCTCTCTCCTGGTGAGCACATATTTGATCTTTAATTCCCAATTCCTAGTTTATAGAACATTTCAAAACCACCTGGGCAAAATTAATGCTCCATGTGGTTCATCCCTCTAAGACTTTTCATACCATCCAGATGTTGTTAATCTTCTTGTATTAGTGCCTATAAATCACAAACTTGAGATGATGTAGGTTGTGTTATTTGACTCTATACTTCACTATGCCCTTTTATAATATTTGACTTTTGTACAATTGTCAGACAGAAGGTGAGGCTCAATTCCAGGAAGCAAGGTTCAGGGATCCAGCAGTTGAAAGAAGATGTGGGGCGCCGTGGGAATATTGGTCATCCTTTATTCAGAAGTGGCTTCAGCTTTAGTCCCCAGCCAGTTCCATTTTGCCCCCTGAATCTTTTCCAAAGGCCTTTTTTATATGCAGGTCAGACGAAGAAGGCACACTGCCAACAGATTACATCAGTGGGCGCATGCTCACAAGCAAACGTTTATGACCTTGAGTACATACACTGAATCCACGTGTTTGTGACCTTGACTATACAATGACCACACATAGCTTCTGAACCCAGGTCCAGAAGCTCATTCCACCAAAAAATTCACGTCAGAGAGAAGAATCTTAGGGAGAAAGGCTTAATTCAGTGGCCGGGGGATGGAGAAGAGGGAGCACTGCTCACAGATCAGCTTCTGAGGGGTTACAGATATCAGATAGGAACAATGAGGGAGAGAGTTAGACTAACAAAGGGGAGGAATAGTCATGTCTTCTCTGGGGATAGGTGAAGATCTTCCAGGAGCTCGGTTCCACTCCTTTTCATTCCTTTCTTGGTTTGGTGTTTGGCAATGAGAAGGGGTCTTTAGTCTTGAATGGAGGATAGAGGTGGGGGAGGGAGGGATGGAGGGACTGGGCAAGTCTAGGACAAGTTAACCATATATTACAATTTTGGACAAAACATTTCTCAAATGATTGACGTGTCTACATGCAGAACTGGGTACAATCTGGTCCAAGGGTAAAGCAACAAAGGAGACACATAATATGAAGACAGAGATGCCAAGTGTCTTAATGTCATTCCAGTCTCTCACTGGATAGCTGCAGGCCCAAGTGAAAAGTTAGTGTTTTTAGCAAAAGTGGCCCTGAGTCCCTGAAAAGTAACGTGCACAAGTTATTATAACTCACAAGTCAGAGGTGTTACCTCCAGCAGAGCTAGTGGAAGACTAATAACATATCACCTATCTATAGGACCTCCAGAATCAGTCATTTGTATGTTAAGTAAGAGTAAGTGAAGCTAGAGGGTTTATTTAGGGTTTTCCCCAGTTACAATATCTCTGTACTGCCATTGCTTTCTCCCAGTGTGTGACTTGTCTTTTCTTGTTATGGTGCCCTTCAATGAACAGGAGTACTTAAATTTAATGTACTTCAAGTTTATAAAAGTTTTCTTTACAGTTTGTGTTTATGATGCTTAATAAACCTTTTCCTGAGCTCATAAGGGAATTTTATTGCTTTATTTTCTTCTAAGTTTTCATTTTAAAAGACCTTAATTTCCCATTTAGTGTCTTTAGTCCACCTGGAATCAGTTTTTGCATATGGGATGAGTTGAGGCATCCAGCAGATAACTGATTGAGCAGCCTATATCCTGAACTGTCTCTCTTGCCCCCACTGATCTGTAATCTAGTCCTGTCAAATATCAAGATTCCATAGATACCTGGATCAGTTTCTGAGCTCATCAGGAGGTTCCATGTTTTCCTTTGTCTAGCCCTATACCAGTATCACATGATCTTAATTTTTATAGCTTTATGGTGAATGGGGAACATGGAAGGGCAAGCACGTTATTCTTCTTCAAGAGTGTTGGCTGTGCTTTGCTCTGTGTTCTTCCATATAAACTTTAAATTAGTTTCCGAAGGTCCAGGGGAAAAAAATCCTGTTGGAAATTTGATTAGAAATACATTGAAATAGTTGGGCGTGATGGCTGTGGTGGCTCTTGCCTATAATCCCAGCCACTGGAGGAGGTTGAGGCAGGAGGATGGCAAGCTGGAGGCCAGCCCCAAATAAAACAAATAAATAATAAAAAGTGCTGGGTTTGCAGCTCAGTGGAAATCGCCCCTGGGTTCAGCCCCAGTACCAAAACAAACACTGAAATGATACATGACACAGATGAATCTCCCACAAAGGGAACAGCTCAGGAGATATTAATAGAATGAATACATGTCTGATAAATGTCTTCAGAGTACATCTTATAAGTCAACATTCGGTAAATAAAGGTCAATACACGAGGGTCACAGATAACTAAGATTAATCTGCATGTTCTTACCAGCCAGTAATTGTCAGTAAATTTCTTCTTCACCTACTTGTTCTGATACCTCACTTAAAATCTACAAATCCACAAGTGCATCCTGCACTAAACGCGAATCCACGACCTCTTTGGAATGACTCTTGAAAAAAGTTTTAGGTAAGAGTCCGTGTCTGCAGCCCAGGCAAAGAAACGACGGAGAAGGTATCCCACTCTGCCTCCAGGGATGGAGCGGTCTGGGGACCGCGCCGAGGCTCCCCGGTCCTCTGCCGGCGGCTTAAGGAACCGCGAACTACAAGTCCCGGCAGGCCTCGCGGCGCCGGCTTCGCCAAGCGCAATCGGGGGTGGCGGAGGGCACCGTTTCCAGCCAACTTTGGGCCGCGGGGCTGCAGTGGGACGCCGGGCTCCGCCCGAGGTGAGTGGGGCTCCAGCAGCCGGCGGGTGCAGATCCCGGGCGGACCAGGCCGTGCCTGGAGCGCGGGGGAGCCGCTGTGCACGCGCCCGGCGCCCGGCGCCTGCCGCGGTTCCGGCTTCGCAGGGAAGCAGGGAGGGAACCCGGGCTGGTGACCTTGTCACCAGGCGCGCGGCCACGTGCCGTGGGTGACTCGCAGGGCCCCGCCCCCTCTGCGTTGACTCTCCCACTTGGCGCTCCAGCGGGCATTAGTGGACTGTCCTTGAGTGGCACAGCCTTGCGTGCACCCGTGTAGGCGGAGCTGGAGGAGGACAGCAGGTGGCTCAACCGGAAGTCTTCACACCCAGGTGGCCTGTGGGCCTCGCGTCGGTGGCACCTGGGGCTGGAGCGTCGTCTGGTCTGGAGCAGGGACGACCCTGACATGCCAGCCTTGCACCTGGGTTTGCCACGTTCCCCAGTCTACTAATCATCACTAGGACCTTGCAGGGGCCCTGTGCTTTCGGATCGCAGGATAAATGTGTGCCAACACCCAGCAGAGTGTGGAGAGCCGCTTGTGGGAAACCCCTACTACAGTTCCGTCCAAGGATTAAGTGGTATTTATTTTCCACCAACTAGGAAGTCATTCAACAAGTATTTATTGATTCCCTTCATGATGCGTGGTGCGTAGTGGGTGCTTAAGAAATATTTGCTGAGTTGAAGTGAATTAAGTTTTGTGCTGTCACACGTTTTCTTTAAGTATTTTCTTATTGCCCTAGATACTTAGCATCTAGCAGAGTCACCCCGAAGCCTTGTTACTGCAAAGTTCTGGACCCCTTCCCCCCAGCTTTCTGATTCTGGTACTGTAGATCTGGTTCTGGTACCAAGAATTTACCTATCATGTGCCTAGGAGATGTGGATGCTGCTGGTCTGGGGACCATAGTTGTGTACCACTATTTTATAGGAAAAAGTCCTGTGAATTCTTCATACTTGGTATGGGTCTTCTTGTCCTTGTGTGCCAGTTTTACTTCTGTAGTTGTAGTAAACATGTGCATATTATTTTGGACATAGTGTTTTGTTAATTCCTCCGCCTTTCTTTTATACAGTTTTTGTTGTTGTTGTTGTTATTGGGGTTTGAACCAGGAATACTTTACCATTGAGCTACAACTCCAGCCCTTTTTATTTTACTTTTTTGGCACAGAGTCTTGCTAAGTTGCTGAGACCAGCCTGGAATTTGTGATCCTTTTGCCTCAGCCTCCCAGGTAGCTGGGAATACAGGCATATGCCACCATGTCCCATGCCACCATACTGTGCACCAACATGAAGTGTTATATACAGATTTTCATGTCATCCTACATTTGTGTCATTTTTCCTGGATCATATAATTTTCTGCCTTACTGTGTCATAATTTGCTTGGTTAATACTCAACAGCCCTTGCAGATGTGAGATCTGACCTCTGCTGAGAGAGTGGCCTTTTACTCCTTTTTGATATATACTCACTTTCTTGATAGAGAAGGAACCTATGAGAGAAGAATAATGCTTGGTTTAGTTTTTTGTCCCCTTCTCTCCAAACAGGGCAGCTCACTGAATAATCTGGGTTTAGGTTCCTATGTCATAGAGTCTCTGTGGTCCACCTCTAGGCCCAGCAAATTGCTTGTTCTTTTTTTTTTTTTTTTGGTACTGGAGATTGAACTCAGGGGCACTCGACCACTGAGCCACATCCCCAGCCCTAAGCAACTCAGGGTCTCAATGAGTTGCTTAGTGCCTTGCCGTTGCTGAGGCTGGCTTTGAACTCCTGATTCTCCTGTCTCAGCCTCCCTAAGTGCTGGGATTACAGGCTTGCGCCACCGCGCCCGGCTCAACTGCTTGTTCGCATCCACCCTTCACTCTCATTAGAGCAGACACACCTGCATTCTAGCTGTGGCTCTTTAGTCAAGTTTCTTCCCCTTCCTTACCTGTAGACTGAGACTTTCACAATATGCACTTTGGAGGCTAGTTGTGGAAGTTACATGAGATGTTGAAACACTGAGCGCTGTACCTGTCTTGCTGGAAGCTTGCTCACTTCTCTGCTGCTTGCTCTTTGCACTTGGCTTTCCACTATTCATACTGAGGCCCCCTTCCCAGGTTGAACTGAATGGAGAATTTCTATTCCTTGCCTGGGTGAGATTTATTTTCCTTAACTGCTTTGGGCCCTTGGCATCAGTCAGGGATTCCTTTGTTTAACCAATATTGATTCAAGTATCTTCTGGCCATTAAACACTAGGAAAGGGGTGATGGCTAGAATTTGATTTCTCCATTGGACTTCATTGCTATCTAAAGGACATGGCTGACTGTGAACTCACTCAGGCCAATGACACAGTCCCTGGGCATTGACTCCTTTACTTGCTATTCATTTCACCCACCAAGTTCTTCTGAGGACCCGTCCATTTTCTCCAACAGTGTTTTTGTGTCTTTTCCAGTTTTGGGAATGGTTTAGGGGAAAAAAATGCTTATTTGTCTAATAGTCTTTCTAGGAAATGGGAGGAGGCTGTGGTCACTTAGAGGATTAATGAAATTAGATCCCAAAGTGCCTTTCTTCTGTGGTCATTCTGACTTATGTCCTAAGCAGGGAGAAATGATTCCAGACCTGCACTCCTGGGATGTGGCATGTGCAGGGTCAGGAGATGAATGTCCAGTAATCCCAGTGGCTTGAGAGACTGAGTTCAAATCTAGCCTCAGCAATTTAGTGAGGCCCTAAGCAACTTGGTGAGACCCTGTCTCTAATTAAAGTACAAAAAAGGGCTGGGATGTGGCTCAGTGGTTAAGTGCCCCTGGGTTTAATCTCTGGTACCAAAAAAAAAAAAAAAAAAAAGAAAAAAGAAAAAGAAAAGGCATAGCCACTTATTGACCTCATGAATGGTAAGTGCTTGATTTTCTGTTTAGTTCTATTTAGGGTGGACATTTTGTTTGACCATCAACTTCCCACTGTGAACTTCCTGATAACTGGTTTTATGACCCAAAGAGTTTTTCCTTGGTCTAGGCAGAGGGAGATCATTCTTACCATGGATTTGATGGTGAAATAGCCAAGGCAACTTTGTGGACTGGAAATGGTTGTTTCTAGTGAGAAACACTGCTGGATCTTGACCTTTGATTTCTAAGGCTCTAAGCAGTACCTTCCACATACCTGGCACTGTTTGGGCATGGTGGAGGGTCAGAAATCATAGTCCCTGCCCAAAGTGACAGTCACATTTACTCGAGGACAGTAGAAAGAACCTTAGTGATCTGGGGGGCCAAGTGACCTCTTGAAGAGGACATGTGCCATAAAAAAGGAGAACAGCACTTGGAGTGGGAAGGCGCTGTCCAAGCTGTTAATGTGAGCTGATCCAACGAGGCCAATCACTCACCTCTCTGTTCCTTGGTTTCCTTATTATATCTGGGGATGAAGATCCTTGTCTCACCTTACTGGATTGTGTGGAATGTTTAGTAAGTGTAAAGGGCTCTTTGAAGGTTAGTTCTTGCTAATAATATTATCTAATGATTAGGATTTAGGCTCTTGGTGGCCTCAGACCCCCTGCAAGGTATGTACCGTTGTCAGAGGTAACTCAGGTGAAAGTCAAAAAGACAAATAAACAGAATCAGGCAGGTGATTCATTAGCAAAGCGTTTAATAATGAAAGGTGGTTTTCATCGACAGACATATTTCACACCTGACAGGTCTTTTAAAATACCCTCAGGGAAGCAGCTCATTTGCATGTTAAACACTCACTGACTCCTTATGGAAAACTCCAGCTCCAATCTATTTAGACACAGTTTGGCTCCTATATCATCTATTTTATGTATTTCAATTTCCACTTCTTTTATTACTAAGGACATTTGCTTGAAAGTGTGTTATGGGAGTGGTTGCTCTGCAGCCACTTCCCACCCTGAGGTGGTTTCTCAAGGGTAGGGATGGCCTCCTGCAAGCCTCAGGGGACAGGTGTGGGGGATGGTCCAACTGGAGGAGGGGTTCAGGTGAGCAAGTTCTGGGCGGTGGTGCTGAGGGTGATGAGGGGGAATGGTTATCATACTGGCAGCCTAGGGTGTGTATTTTCCCATAGAAATACTGTTGTTCCTGGCTCTGCACATGCCTCAAGGGGCACATTGACTCATTCATTCAATAAATGCTTTTGGAGCACTTACTATGTGCTGTGCCAGGGTGTGGCAAATTAATGTCTAGGGCCAAATGTTGTCATAGTCATTACTTTTCATGTCCTTTATAGTCATCTTGTGCTATGATGCAGAGTTCAGTAGTTGCACTGAGATAGTATAACCTGCAGAGTCAGAAGTAATTATTGGATGGCCCTTCATGGAATAAAATGGCCAACTTCTGTTCTAGGCAGAGAGAACAGCAAGTACAAAAGCTCCAGGGCCACCATGTGTCTGGCATGTTTGAGGACTGGTAAGGAGGCAGTGCAGTTGGAGTGGAGTGAGTAAAGGAGAAAGTGGAAGGGCTTGAGAACCTAGACGAAAGTGGGGAGGCAGATCCTGTAAGGCCTGTGGGCTGTGCTCGTCAGAGACCTTGGCTCTCCATGAGTGAGGTGGGAGCCACTGGGGCGGTTAGAGCATGGAAGTGCATAGCTGGACTTGAGTTTCCACGTTAATAATAGAGTAGCAGACTAGGGAATGACTCACTCATTTATTCATTTCATTATTTATTAGCAGGCTTATTATTCTGCTTACCTCTAATACACTCTGGAGGTCTGTCTTAGGAAGGTGGCCATAAACTCTAGCCCTGCCCTGATGAGGATCGAAGAGGTTTGGTGGTGGATGTTAACAATCTGCTTTTTTTTTTTTTTTAAATATTTTTTTAGTTGTCAATAGATCTTTATTTTATTTATTTATATGTGGTGCTGAGAATTGAACCCAGTGCCTTACACATGCTAGGCAAATGCTCAACCACTGAGCCACAACTCCAGCCCAGCAGTCTTGCTTTTTTTTTTTTTTTTAATCTTTTAAATATTTTTTTAGTTGTAGATGAACACAATGTCTTTATTTTATTGCTTTGTATGTGGTGCTGAGGATCGAACTCAGGGCCTCACGCATGCGAGGCAAGCACTCTACCGCTGAGCTACAATCCCAGCCTCAACAGTCTGCTTTTGACAGGGTATTTCTTTGTCTTGGCAGATGGTCTAATACATGTGTTTGACCTGCTACCAGGTTTCCCTTTTAAAGGAAATGTGTTTATATTGTCAGATTCCCTTGTGGCTTGTATGTGACCCATGTCCAGTATATTCCTTCCAAGAGAGCCATTCTCTAGGAGTGCCCTGACCAGGCCAGAAGTTACGTTCAGGTGTGTTGGTCAGGTAAGACACAGGGAGGCAGCTCAATAAAACACAGGAAATAACAGAAGCATTTTATTATTCACAGATCCATGAGAGAAGAGAGGTGCCATGAAAGCTGATGGGAAGTCTGGAGAGACTGTGGGGCTTAGTCAGCATTGGGGAAGCGGAGGGGAGAGAGACAGACAGACAGACAGACAGACACCTGTGGGCCAAAGCCTTTGTTGGTGTGTGTACAGAGCATACCCCAGCAGGTTTGCCTTGGGAAGTTCTAATTCTTAGGTTTAGAGGAAGGAGGTTACTGAAGTTTCAGTCCATGCCAGATATGGGGGTCAATGAGGCAAGTCAAGTAGATTGTATCTGTCTCATAGAGAGGTGGTCACCAAGAAGTTGTTGAAGGAGGCAGGTATCTGGATCAAGCATACTGAGGAACTGGGAGAAAGTCAGAACTGGAAACTCAAGGGTGCACTAGGCATGTTTCTGGCATGGGAAAGTTTAACCTATATTCAAAATGGATGCCAGTGAATATAAAACTGTTGGAATGTTCTACACTTATTTATTCAGTAACAAAAGCTGCCTTTTGCATCTAGTTGAAGAGGCAGATATAGGACCAGATTGTTAGAGATATAAGCAGAGTATAATGAGACTAGAGAAAAGAACTCATAAAACAGTGAGTTCTGAGTGATTGGCATTCACAAAGCCTCATAAGGGAATGATGAAGGATTGAGTGTGGAGAGTTATTTTGGGAGATAAAGCTGGAGAGGTGGGTTGGGATGAGAATGCAATGATCCTTGAGTGTCTTGCTAGGGTATTTGGACTTTTTGGTAGGTAGAGGGTGTTAGAAATTATACAAATACACTTGAGGATGATGGCGATACCTCTGATAAGAGTGCAAGTTGGATGGAGTGTGAGAGTTGGTTTGCAATGTGCAGTTGAATAGTTCAGGCCTCCACCCCCTGCCCCCCACTTATTCATTATTCATGCCTGTACCAAATCTAGGAGTTACTCTACATAAGCTTTTTGACTTTTCTCTCTCTCTCTCTCCTTTGTAAATATTTTTTAGTTGTCCATTGACTTTATTTATTTACACGTGGTGCTGAGAATCGAACCCAGTGCCTCACACATGCTAGGCAAGCGCTCTATCACTGAGCCACAACCCCAGCCCTGACTTTTTTCTCTTGATGCTAGGAATTGAACCCAGGCCTCATGCATGTTAGGCAGGTGATCTGCCATGAACTATAGCCCCAGTCCTCCTTGACTTATCAGAGATGAAGAAAATAACAAGGAAAAGAAGTCTCATTTTTTGGGTGTGTGAGGCATTATGTTAAAGCAGGTTGGTACTCTCAAGAGCTCCCTTGAATAGATGATTACACAGGGTCCCCAAGTGGCTTTGACTTACTTGAGGTCACATAGCTGGTAAGCAGTCAGACTAGCCTTTACCTAGTTCCAGAGCCTGGGTTCTATTTTTTTTTTGTTGTTTGGTACTGGGGATTGAACCCAGTAGCACTCAACCACGGAGCCACATCCCCAGCCCTTTTTATATTTTATATAGAGACAAGGTCTTGCTAGGTTGCTTAGAGCCTTGTTAAATTTAGGAGGCTGGATTTGAACTCACAGTCCTCCTGCCTTAGCCTCCTGAGCTGTTGGGATTATAGATGTGTGCCACCACACCTGGCCACATTGAAGATCTTAAAGAAAGAGGGTGTGTAAGGAACTGATGTCACCCAGCCTCATTTAAGACCCTCTTCTGGGTCTGATTAGGAACCTGTATCTTGGTGAAAGCAAAGTAGAGAGAGACCTGAATCTTTTAGCCTTTTCAGCTGGAAATACTGCAGGTGAGGCTGTACAAAGCAAGGCAAAAGGTAGGTTTGGGTGGGGTCTTGCTAGAAGGTTGGAAGTGTGCATTCCTAATTCCTCTGGGAGCTGATGGGAAGGGGATCCATTTGGAAGGGGATCCATCCAAAGTCTGGCTTTGGATGAAGAGATAATGGGAACAATATAAATAATAATGACATAGGTGCTACTCTTGAGTTCTTGCTATGTAGGTGGCACCTTACTAAACATTTTACGTGCATTATCTCATTAATCGTCACACCATCATGTACATACTGCTGTTATCATCCTATTTTATGGACAAGATCACGAGGCTCAGAGAGATTTAGTGTTTTGCTCATGGCCTCCAGTTCAGAAATGGTTTTATTGGCTCTATCATGGGCCTGTTAGACTGACTCCAAAGTGCATGTTCTCAACTCCCACACTCTATTGTCCAGAAGGATTATTAAAATGTTGGCAAAATGAAGTGAGAATAGAGAATTGTTTATAATGAGAAGAAATGTTAAAAAAAATACAGAGAATGCTATAAGACACAGTGGCCAGTCTTGAACATTCAGACAGTATAAAAGAAAAGTGGCAAGATGGCGGCTTAGATGGAGGCAGTGGTCAGTCTCGCCAGAACCGAAGATTGAAAATGTGGTAATACCATCTCCCAGCCAGCTTTTGGGCATCACCCTACAGCTACCCCCACAGGAAATTTCACTTGTGCGTATAAGCAGGGCCACCAGACAGCAGCCATTGCCACAGCGTGACTTCAGCAGCGGTGGCAGAGAGCAGCTGCGGGTGGCTCGGAGCCCCAGCCCAGGGCTTGCACCGGGTGGGGACTGCTTCTACACGAGATACCTGGCTCCAGCACCCACCCAGCCACACAGGGCCCACAGCAGTGGCTCTTGTGGACCCACGGCCCCAGCCGCTAGCCACTGGGGAGCACAAATTCAGGGTAGGAGATGCTCCAGAGACGCCAGCGGAGACAGCTCAGCCCAAGGGCGGCCTGGGTTCAGAGTTCCTGTGGACCTGCAGGAGCCGCAGAGGGCCTGGATCTGCCCAAAGGAACCTCCATTGGTGTCCAGCCAACAGGAGGCCAGGGACTGCTACCTCGAGCCTCTGGGGAGCCCAGTCTCAGGGGGGCATTGGACAGCAACTCGGAACAAACTTTGGTGACAACGCAGCCACGAATCAGCGTCTCCACCAGCGGCCCAGAGTTTCACCCGGCCGTGAAACCCACACCCAGGACACCAGTGGAGAAAGTCCAGCAAGCAACAAACAACGTCACTTACCGGAGGTGAAAGGAACCATACCTGTTTATTTACCTTGAGACTTTATTATTTTAGTTTTTTTTATTTTATTGTTTTTTATTTTCTTCTATTCTTATTTTTTATTTTATCCTTTATCTTTTTATCCTAATATTTCTATTGTTTAATCTTTTTGTTTTATTTCTCTGCTCTTTCCTTTCTTTCTCTTTCCTTCCCTCTTTTCTCTCTCACTCTTTTCCTACCCTCTAATCCCCAACAGTTGTAAAACCAAATATTTGTTATACAGTGGGATATAGTCGATTGGGATTTCTGAACTGAATACTAGAGTGGTACTAGATAGTTCTGTATCTTCCACTTGCATATGTTTTATTTTTCTTGCTATCATCTCTCCTCGCTGTACCCTTCTTTTCTTCCTCCTTACCGGTCTTCCCCAACTCTCTGTCATTCTTTCTAGTAATAGCCAACTTCTCTTGGATTCCTTTTTCATGCTAAGATCTAATAACCATATCCTCACTTCCTACTACCCCAATATTCTATTCTACACCCCACCCTCCAGTGTCCCTAGCCCACCAATAGGAACTGTAGACCCTTGTGCAAATTTATTGGTTACATAGTAGATTGTAAAAGAACTGATAATTGGTGTATATAATGACTAAACTATAAATGTATTTGGGAGCTGTTAGGAGCTACTTGGTTTGAAACTATATATTGCTTGTATTGTGATCAACCAATATTGGTCTCCCCTTTAAAAGAGTGGTATTGAAACCCTGCAGGGAAACTATACCCATATAGGAGTAAAAACTGTAACAACTTGGATCAACAGAGCTAGAAGGAAAGACACACAAACATCATGAAAAAACAAGGGAAGAAAATGACTCAAAGAAACCAAGGTTCTTCAATATTAGAACCCATGGTCAGTACATCAGAAGAAATGACAGAACATGAATTCAGGATGTACATAATTAAAATGTTCTGTGACTTAAAGAATGATATAAGAGAGCAAGCCCAGTCAGCAAAAGATCATTTAGATAAAGAGATACTTAGGCAAATACAGGAAGTAAAAGATCACTTCGATAAAGAGATACATAGGCAAATACAGGAAGTAAAAGGTCACTTCAATAAGGAGATAGGGAATCTGAAAAGGAACCAAACAGAAATCCTTGAAATGAAAGAAACAATAAACCTAATCCAAAACTCAATAGAAAGCATCACCAACAGATTAGACCACTTGGAAGACAGAACCTCAGACAATGAAGATAAAATATTTAACCTTGAGAACAGAGTTGACCACACAGTGAAGATGGTAAGAAACCATGAACAAAACATCCAAGATCTATGGGATCACATTAAAAGACCAAACTTAAGAATTTTTGGGATAGAGGAAGGCATAGAATTCCAAACCAAAGGAATGAACAATCTATTCAATGAAATAATATCAGAAAACTTTCCAAATATAAAGAATGAATTGGATAATCAAATTCAAGAGGCTTACACGACACCAAATGTTCAAAATCACAACAGACCTACACCAAGGCACATCATAATGAAAATGCCTAACATTCAGATCAAGGAGAGAATCTTAAAAGCCACAAGAGAAAGGAATCAGATTACATATAGGGGGAAGCCAATTAGGATCACTGCAGACTTCTCAACCCAGACCCTGAGAGCAAGAAGATCATGGCAAAGCATATACCAAGCGCTAAAAGACAGTGGATGCCAACCAAGAATCTTATATCCAGCAATATTAAGTTTTAGGTTTCATGATGAAATAAAAACCTTCCAAGATAAACAAAAATTAAAAGAATTTATAGCAAGAAAGCTGGCACTACAGAACATTCTTGGTAAAGTATTCCATGAGGAGGAAATGATAAACAACAATGAAAACCTGCAGAGGGAGGACCTACACTAAAGGCCAATCAAAGGAGAAACCAAGTCAAGTTAAAAACTAAGAATAAACCAAAATGTCTGGCAATACAAACCATGTCTCCATAATAACATTGAATGTCAATGGCCTAAACTCAGCAATTAAAAGACACAGACTGGCAGATTGGATTTAAAAAAAAAGACCCAACAATATGCTGCCTCCAAGAGACTCATCTCATAGAAAGAGATACTCACAGATTGAAGGTGAAAGGATGGAAAAAAATTTATCACTCACATGGACTGCGTAAACAAGCAGGAGTTTCCATCCTTGTTTCAGATAAAGTAGACTTCAAACCAAAATTAGTGACAAGGGATAAAGAAGGTCATTTCATACTGCTTAAGGGAATCATACATCAACAAGACATAACAATCTTAAATATCTATGCCCCAAACAATGGGGCAGCCATGTTCGTCAAAGAAACCCTTCTCAAATTCAAGAACCAAATATATCCCAACACAATAGTATTGGGTGACTTTAACACAACTCTCTCACCACTGGACAGATCTTCCAAACAAAAACTAAAAAAGGAATCTACAAGACTTAATAAACAATCAATGATCTAGACTTAACAGATATATATAGAATATTCCATCCTTCAACAAGCAAATACACGTTTTTCTCAGCAGCACATGGATCCTTCTCCAAAATTGATCATATGCTATGCCACAAAGCAAGTCTTAGTAAATACAAAAAAAAAAAATATACTACCCTGCATTCTATCTGACCATAATGGACTGAAACTAGAAATTAATGACAGCTTTAAAAAAAGAAGCCACTATAACACCTGGAGACTCAATAATTTGCTATTGAACAATGCATGGGTAACTGAAGACATCAGGGAAGAGATTAAAAAATTCTTGGAGGTAAATGAGAACTCTGATACAACATACCAAAATCT
>PVHX01013925.1:20547-52698 GCA_004024805.1 Geosciurus inauris | reverse complement strand
GATGTTTAATATGAAGAATGTAATCTGCTTATAATTTTGTGCAAAGTTAGAAAAATTATGATTGTAACAATTTTTTTTCTATTTGCCTCAACAAATGTTTTCAGTGAATAGTGTGTACAGCTTCTGAAAATTTGTTTTTTTCTGTTATGTTTGATAACATGTATTAAAATGCAACTTTTGAGAAAAAAAAATAAAGTAAACAAACAAACAAAAAAACCAATGAAAACCCAATGAGAAAGATACCGGATGATAAAAAATAATATAAAAAAAAACGACAACTTATGTAACCTTGCAAAAACTTCTGTTCATTTATCTTCTAGTTCCTCATGGAATTGCTGAGGAAAAGCAGATTTCTTGAAACAAATGGTGCTGAAGTTAATGTGTGGTGGTAAAGCATACAATTGTGCCTTTCTTTAAAATATATAGAGCTCCCACATTTTTAGAGATACTCTTATGTGATATGATGAGATGAGGGAATTAGCTAATGTTTTAAAAATAAAAGGCTTGCACAGTAAGAGTAATCTGTAAGCAAAATTTTTTAACATCACTACTTTCATCAAAATTCCATTTGTTCTAAACTATTACATTCTGAATTTCTTCCTCATATAGGTATTTCAAGTGTCCTACAATGAAACTAAGACAAAAAGGAAGAATGAAATGTTCACTATAGATAAATAAAAATGATGAGCATTTCTTAATATCAATATAAATTAATAGGCTCTATTGAAGACATGACTGAAATATGAATTTTCAGACTTAACAGATTCTGCTCAGTCTCACTCTGAGCCTACTGCCTTGCAGTAAAGCACATCTGTTCCTATCATCAGCCTCTCCTGGGTGTAGGGACACCCCAATGATTCCTCTCTTGTAGCAAAATTTTTCTACAAAATTTTTTTAACCTCTCTTTCTGAGTCTCCTTCTCAGGCTTCTCTTTATTTTAGTTAGCTTTCAATTCTGTGGCCAAAAGACCTGACAAGAACAATTTGAGGAGGAAAAGTTTGAGTCTCATGGTTTGAGAGGTCTCAACAGACAGCCAACCTCATTGCTCCTAGTCCAAGGGGAGGCAGCACATCAAGGCAGAAAGGTGTGGAGGAGGAAAGTAGTGACCTACCTCCTCTAGCCACCCCCTACCTGTGTACAATTATCATCTAGTTAATCCCTATCAGGGGAGAAATGCACTGATTAGGTTAAGGCTCTCATAACCCAATTTATTTCACCTCTAAACTTTCTTGCAATGTCTCACATATAAACTTTTGGGGACCTCCTATCTAAACCATAACACTCTCTTTCTGAGTTTCCTCCTTAGACTCCTCTTTGGCAGAAGACCATCATTCCATGACTGCTAAGTAAACCTGTTTTCCATAGTTTGCTTAATATACTTATTCTCCATGCAATTTATTATTTCACTAGTAATGACTCAACTGGAACTTTGTCCCCAAACTCTCTCAAAGGCAATGACTCAAATGCAACTTTGTCCCCAAACTCACTCTTTTGTTTTAAATCTGAAATTCTAGATTTTCTGAAGAATAAATAAAAATGAACATCTCACTATCAGTTAAACTAATTATTTAATTCCAATGTCAAAAATGTGATCCTCCTTCTTCTCAAACTTCTTCTTCAATCCTGTTTTCTCTCTGTTCAGGTCAATAGGCTTGTATCAAGTACTCCTATGCTGGTCACTGTGTCCTGCTCTCTGGATCTAAAAGATGGGTAACATGCCCTCCCCACTTTGGAGGACTTGAGGGTAAAATGGGAATCAGAGACAACTAATCGCAAGCAAGTGCCCAGCTGCTGGAAGAATCTTGTAAGAACAAGAGCTGTGAGCACCCAGCAGTTCCAGCTAAGAGTGTGATCTGCATCCTGTACATAGCAATGAATTATCTAACTTGTGGTTTTAGACCAGATATAGTAAGAACTATGTGAAATGTGCTGAAAAATGTCAAGTATTAACTTGCCCAGTGTCAAAATGTTAAATATAGTACCTATATTATATATTGGTATTAGGCTCACAGTTACATATGTTGGTATACAGAAGACTCTGTGCCTTGCTCAGGTGTGGCACACAGACTGGCTCAAAGATTAAGCAATTCCACTCCAGCATGTGAAATTCTCATAAAGGTCTATGAGGATGTTCACTGCCATCTTAATTATGAGGATAGGGCCTGGAAAGGCCACCTGTCATTTACCCCTGGGAGATGGATAAGTAAAATCACAGCAGACACACAACATGGAGCAGCATCTGGCAGTTAGAGGATGTGCTGGAGAGCGCAAGAGCAGGTAACGAGAGAGAAGTGGGTAGCTTCATTCAGAATAGATGCAGCAGGTGGGAGGAGAGGAATTACTGGGGAGGGTTGAAATATATTCTCCTACCACTGCCAGCACATCCTGTTTATCATTCCAGACTGGGTTCTCCCAGAAGGCCTCTCCAGGAATCCCACCCTCCTCACAGTGTTTTATGATAAACCTCCATCCCCAATCAGAGCACAGACCACACAGGACTAAGGTCTTGGGGGAAGTGGTGCACACAATGTTTGGGTATCTGAGCTCTTAGTTACACTCTGAATCTTTGTAATTGCATGGCCCTAGGCAAGTTATTGAACCTTTTGAGCCATGGGATTTCCTCTTTAAAATGAGTTCATGATTGTAGTACCTACAACTTCACAGTGCTACTGGGAGAATGAAGATAGATAACACAGGCTAAGTGCCTAGAATCTTTGTTTGGCATGTAGCTCCATAAATGTTGGTGGATATTATTATTAAGCTTCTTGAGAGACAAACTAGACTTTTATAGCTTTGTACACAGAGCATCAAACCAAGATCCTTTGATATTTGTTAATTAAGATGATACATTTCCCCAACCGTATAAGTTTCTCCAATTATTTTTTTCACAGTATAGTTCAGTCGTAGGAACTAATGAACACTAATGAAAAGTTATACAATAGTCACATGTATTCTTCTTTTTGGTACCAGGGATTGAACTCAGGGGTACTTGACCACTGAGCCACATTCCCAGCCCTATTTTGTGTTTTACCTAGAGACAGGGTCTCACTGAGTTGCTTAGCGCCTTGCCATTGCCAAGGCTGGCTTTGACCTCGCCATTCTCCTGTCTCAGCCTCCCAAAGTGCTGGGATTACAGACGTGCGCCACCGCACCTGGCTGTCACATACATTCTTATGAAGTTACTTGCTTTATTTTTTGTCCATGTGCAGACCAGTCATGATATCCTCCATCCAACAGACATTTTTGCAATGGATGGAACCTTATGATTTTATGTAAATAACTACCAATTATTTCCTTTTTAATTAATTAAAGCACCTACAGTACTGTATCAATGATCAACTCTTAAAAATATGTACTTTTAAAGTTCTAATTAACACAATACTTACACAGATTTATAGGGTAGAGTGTGATATTTTAATATATGTATAAAACATGTGATGATTGGATCAGGGTAACTGGCTTATCCATCACCTGAAATATTTATCATTTCTTTTCAACTACCAACTTACAGTAAATTTGGGCATGGGATCAGGGATCCTCAAAATTTTTCTGTAAAGGGCCAGAAAATAAATGTTTCAGGCTTTGATTCTGAACAACTGATGATTCCAGAAAGTAAAGGGTCCAAAATGCATTTTCCCCTTGAAAAAGAAATGCCAATCTGCATATATTTGTATTATGTACTTCACACAAATATCTTAATGCAGGGGTAGTGAAAATATGTTCATGTTTCTGTGATCCAAAGTCCACCTTCTTTGGATGAGCTGGAAGGGGATTTATTGAGGATTATCTTGAGAACCAAGGCCTTTGGAGATGATTGCACATTGAGGCTTTTCTTTGCAAAGCCCAAGGCTATGACCACCTTTGTCTCATGATCAAGATAACTTCATTCTTTTTATAATTGTGTATGTGGATTGCTATTCACCAAATAAGAGTACAGTGAAATAGAAATGGCTGGGTAAAACTAGGGAATGAACAAGACAGGACAGAGAACTCCTGTTCCTCCTTGCCCCCATGTGGGGCAATAAAGATACTTTGAAATAAACCAGCAAGGAATTTGAAAATGTGAGGATTATAGGGATGAATGGAACCCGTTCCATCAGTCTTTAGAAACATCATTGACAAACCACCTTGAAATTTAAATTGTGTTTAAAACACAAAGGTTTTGATTCTCCTTTTGAATTTGACAAGTTCCTTAAGCACTTGAAAGATGAAAGTGAGAAAACGTAGATTTCCAAACGCAGGCTGTGTTGTTGATGGAGGGGTTAGAAACGTTGGTCCTTTGGCAATTCAGCTCTTCTGGAGGCGTTGAACAGGAAAGGTCAAGTCTGAATTCCAGAATTTCCTGACAGCAGAATGAGAATATGATGGTAAAAATAACACTTCTCTAGCAAAAACAAAAACAAAATGTACATTTGCAAACTTTAAAAAAGTAGGATAGTTGCAGTTTCATCGTGTTTAAAATGATAGAATAGGCAGAAAGTATCACCAGAGATGGTAAGAAAATTTGAGCGGAATTAACTTTCCCATATATGAAGTTTAAAACAATAACAATTATACTAAGACATCATGGAGAAAAACACACGTTCTTTAAAATAACTGAAGTTACCGAAAAGCATACTGAAAAAAATTCCAGGTTTCCATTTTTTGATCATTTAGTTTTTCTAATGATCAAACTCACCCCAGTTGGGGAAAAACAAAAATGTTAAACTTAAAATGACAGTATCATGAGTGAATTTTAATTTTTTTTATACTTTTTGGTATTTGTCAACTTTTTGCAATTGCCATGTATTTACAAATAGACACAAACAATAATAAATACAGAAATACTCTTTTCTCGGTGTTCATATTACCTGTAGTATGACCTTCTCCATAAAGCTTTCTACCCCCACCCCACTTTTTCAGAAAATGAACTAGGGGGTACAATGAAGCACCTGGCTCCATTTTTGATATTTGACTGCTGTTAGCTATTTTCACCTATTCCTCTCCCTATTGTGGTATATGCCACATCTGGATAAATTGATAAGAAAGCCCAACCCTTGGACCTAGACTTTGCACCTTCCTTTGGATCCATCAAGAGACTCAAGCCCACCCCCTCCCCACAATAAAAGCCTCGCCTATCAAAACATTTTGGACTTGCTTGAGGGGCTGCTCCTTACAGACCTCAATTATGTAAATAATAAAGCTTTCCAAAGCCTTCAGGGTAAGTGTGGGATTGTCAGTCTTGACATATGAACCAAAATTTGGGTGGAAGCCCTTCCTGTTTTCTCAGAGTGGCCACAACAGGGTCCCCTTATTCCATATTTCCATAATACTATGTACTAATTCCTATGATTGAACTTACTGAATTCCTTGTTAGCTATTTACATGTCCGCATGTCCCGCTCACTATGAGCTACTTGAGAACAGGGGCTGTTACTCATTTTCATTCTTTATCCAGCAGTCCCAGGAATGTAGTAGGTATTTGTAAATGTGCAACATTAGGGATTGCTCCACAGATTTCAAGAGCTGGAAATATCTATTCATTCATTTTTATAAATTAATCCAAGTTAAATCTGGCCACTTTCATGTGCAGAAGTGCCAGGAAGATAAACATTTTTCAGGGCTGCTTTCCCCTCCTTTGTCATAGTACAAGAATCCAGAGGCTTCTGCACACCAGAAATTAGAGAAAGATAAGAGAAAAAGCTAAAGTTTTCAGCTCATTCTGGCTGTATTTCCTTGTTCATGTCCCTGGGGGCCATCTGGAAGTATGGCTCTCTTGGTGACAGCTCTAATGCCAAGCTCAGTCTCTGTGTACTCAGGCCCCAGCTAAGCACAAAACCTCCTCCAAGTTGCAGGATTCTCCACCTCCTCATGCTATTCCAAAGGGTTGCAACTTTTTACCACTGGTGGAATCTGCCACTGGGTAAATGTATTCCCTGTTCTTCTTCCCCACCCTGTTTCCTTTGCCATACTCCATCTATTATGGATTGAATGTTTGTTTCCTTCTCCAAATTCATGTTAAAGCCCTATGCCCCAGTGTGACCATATTTGACATCAGTCTTTAAGAAAATTCTTATTGTTAAATGAGGCCATAAGGATGGCACTCTGACTCAAAAGGTTAGTGTCCTTATAAGCATAAACACTAGGGAGCCTGTGCTCGCTCTCTATGCACACACAGAGAAGGGGCCATGTACACACAGCTATATAGCACCTGCTTACAAGCCACAGAATGAAATCTACCTTGCTGGCACCCTTGACCTCAGATTTTCTAGCCTCCAGAACTCTGAGAGAAAATTTCTGTGGTGTAAGCCACCCAATGTGGACTGTTTGTTATGGCAGCCTGAGTAAACTAATACATCATTTTTTCTCAAGAAAGTCCAAAAATCAAAATGCTGGCTTGGCTTCTTGGTCAGCAGTTAATTTTCAACAAACCCTATTACAAATTACGGTTTAATAAATAAAGTAAAATTTAATTTAACTCTCTAACCTAATCTATGAGTCTTATTTTAGTATTGGTATGGTAGAATGGAAAGTTAGGATCATGTACTGTGTAAGTGGCATCTTTCTGTTTATTCTTTACCACCATGTTTTATATATTTATAGCAATCCCTTTGGGTTTAAATTTTTTAAAATCTTCATTTATATGTAACTTACCTCTAATGACATCCACCCATTTGAAATATGTGATTCTATGAATTTTTCATATATATATACAATTCAGAAAACAGCACCACAATTAAGATATGGAATATTTCCATCACTCAAAAAACTTCCTCTTTTCTATCCACAGTCAATTCCCACTCCTATCCCACTAATTCCTGAGACATCATCATAATTCTGCCTTTTCTAGAATGTCATACAAATGGAATCACAAAATATGTGCCTTTTGTGCCTGGCTTCTTCCACTTAGCAAAGTTCATGTAAGATT
This sequence comes from Geosciurus inauris, assembly GCA_004024805.1. Lineage (NCBI taxonomy): Eukaryota > Metazoa > Chordata > Mammalia > Rodentia > Sciuridae > Geosciurus > Geosciurus inauris. Next base: position 45,792 of record PVHX01013925.1, on the reverse strand, counting down.
CATCCAAGCTGAAGAATCTGTAATTAGTACCTTTGGATTGACGAGTACAATCAATTGTAAAAATATGCTACCATTTGTCTACTTAGCAGCTAATGGACATATGGGGTCTTTCCAGTTCTGGGTTTTCATGAATATTGCTGCTATGAATATTTAAACACAAATCTCTGTGAAAGTTGATGCTATGCTTTTGTTTCTTTTGGGTAAACACCTGGAAGTGGAATTCCTGGGTCTTAAGGTGAGTATAAGGAACTGTATGAGGAACTGCCAAAATGTTTTCCAGAGGAATAGAATGGCTCTGCATTCAGATCAGTAAGTAGGAGAGTTTGATTTGTTACAAACCTTCATGGTGCCTGTCATTGCCAGTCCCTTTAATGTTGGCCAAATATGTTTAACTCTAAATGGATGTGTAGTGGTATCTCATTATGGTTTTAATTCCATTTCCCTAATGACTAATGACATTGACTATGTTTTGCTGTACTTACATCTTTTTGGTGAAGTGTCGAAATTTTGCCCATTTTATTTTAGTTGTTTTAGTATGGAGTAGCAAGAGGTTTGCTGTTATTGTTGTTGTTAATAATAGATTCCTTGTGAGGATCTATCCATTTATTTAGATTTTCTTTAATCTTAATTATCAATATCTTTATAGTTGTTAATGCACAGGTCTTGAAAACTGTTATATATTTATTCCTAGTATTTCATATTTGCATTGCTATATGTATTTTTTAATTTTCAACTTCTAATCATTATTTGACATTAAAAAGAAACATGATTTTTTAAAAATTTTTACTAACCTGGTATCCTGTGACCTTGCTGAACTCGCTTATTAGTTCAAATAGTTGTTTTTGTTTTTTGGGGGGTGCAGTTTTCCTAGGAGTATCACATGGATGATTATGCTGAGAATAAATAAATCTTTACTCTTTCTTTTCCAAACTGCATATCCAGTGTTGACTGCTCCAAGGTAAGACATCCATGCTGAGTCCAGGTGGTGAGAGCAGACATATTGGTGTGGCCTTGTCAGGAGGCCAGAAACATCTTGGTCCTTCTCCTGATGTAGAAGTCCAGCAGAGACCTAGCTCATCTACAGTCCTAAGCCAGGTTTGGTATTCTTTGCAGATTGTTCTTCCTCCTCCCACCTATGAATAGGCTTTCCCGACTCACATACACACCACCCTCCTGCTCTACTCCTTCAGGTGATCCTGACAATTGTGCCCCACGCATGCCTTTCATATGTTTGTTCAGGTGACTGAATTACAGCTCTGGCCTGACCCTTCTTCATCTCTGGTCTGATAACTGCAGTGGCTCCAAACTTGTCTCTTCACTTCTGCCCTGGCCTCCTATCCAGTAGCCAGATGGTTCTGTTAAGATGTGTGTGTGCCTATGCCTCTCCTCTGCTCACTGTCCTCCAGTTTTTCCTCACTCTTTCTCTTAGAGTAGAAGCTAATGTTCACAAAGTTCTCTAAGATCCCGAAGTTATCCCCACGGAACATCACCTGTCCACAGTTCCACCAACCTTCCAGCTTCCTCACTCCATGAAGGACACCGGTCTCCCTGCTGATCTCAATGGGACAGGCACACACACTACCCCTCAGAACCTTTACACTGGTGGCTCCCCCTGCTGGCAGGGCCCACCCCCTCACTTCCTCCTTCAAACTTTTTCTCAAATGGGCTTTCCTTGGTCACCCTAATTAAATAACCAAACAAACAAACAAATAGACAAAAGCCTTCCCCCAACACTTTGCTCCTTTCACAGCTTTTATTTTTCTTCCCAGTGCTTCCTAGGATCTAACATAATATTTAATGTAGTTTTAATGACTTTGAGGGGTGGGGGAGAGAGGGACTGTTCAGTGTACTTAGGGCCTAGAGAACTGGCATGTAGTAGATGTTTAAGGAATATTTTTAGAGTGAATGAAGGGATGATAAATAGTGGTAACTATTCTTTAAAAGGTTAGTACAGACACAAGGAAATTCTCGGGCTCTTCCAGAACTAGCAAGATTAAAGAATGTGTACAACTTTGGAAAATTCTTGAAGAAAATGCCTTTGTTGAGTGCATATAGAGCGACATTACTATAATTGCTTGTAAACTCATACATAGTAGAGTTCAAAGACACATATTAGGATTTTTAAAGGCCTCTATTGAAGTTACTTGCCTCTCCTGGTCTATTCCTCTGAATTATTTTGTCTTGAAACATTCAGTGCCTACTGTGTTTACAGATTTATAGTAGAACGATTATAGCAGCCTCAAAGAACTGTGCAATAAAATGAAAACTGACCTCAATCTTACCAGCTCTTTGCATTGCTATTCTAATTTATCTCTGTCATTTCATTGTTCTAAGTTTAGTTGCCACACTGCAGGCTCCTCTGCCTAGAACTGCACCTGTACCCCATAGATAAACTGGAAAAGAATAAGGTGCTAATAAGTGGGCCCCAGAGCATGGTAGCATTTAGGTTTTAGCATAAACTTAGAATATTAACAAAGACAAAGCAGCAGATTCAATTATAGATCTGGGAAGCCTCAGAGACATGAAGAGGAAGGGAAGACAAAGAAACATGGTCTTAAAATAATAAGAGTATTAGTATTTCACTGTCCTGAGCGTTTTTGAGAACTTTATCTTTCTGAAGCTTCATTCACTCTAAGCCTTGAAATAAGCAATTTTCCCCCCTTCAAGGATGTGGAAACTAGGACTCTGAGAGGCTGTAAGTCATTTATAGCCACATAACTGTGAAGTGGCAAAGGATTGCCAACCCCACATCCTACAGCTTGAAATTATGCATCATTATCACTGCCATAGGTTAACCTATTAATTATTCCTTGATCAAAACATTTTTAAAGTACCTGAAATAAAGTGACTTTTAAAGACATTCTAAAGGCATCTGCATCAAGGCAAAGACAAGAAAGCCTTAAGTTTTCCATCACAAGCATCAAGTCTTCCATTACATTTTTAAACTAAGGGGAGAGGTTGAGAAGCAGGAAAAAAAAACAATGGACATTTTCAAAAATAAATAAATAAATCCAAATAAAAACTGGAGACATCTACAAGCCAAGATGGTCATAGTGAAGAAATGGTCTCTCCATGTTCTCTTCATTGATTCAGAGATAAATTAAAATAGCATTTCCATGGAGAGAATTCTACTGAGTTCTCCGAAGAACTTCCTGAATGCTCAAAGGATGACCTTTGGTATTAAAGGCATAAGAAGGATCTTAGTGTTGGGCTGCGGTTGTGGCTCAGTGGTAGCACGTTTGCCTAGCACGTGCGAGACACTGGGTTCGATCCTCAGCACCACATAAAAACAAATGAATAAAAATAAAGGTATTGTGTCCATCTACAACTACAAAAAAAATTTAAAAAAAAAAAAGAAGGATCTTAGTGTTAAAAGAGAACCCTCCATGTGGCCAGTTATTAAGCAGTCCTCATAATGTCACTACCTAGTTTGCTATTTCTTTATAGCCATCTCTGGAAATATTTCAGAATTTATTTTTACATTATAAAGATTTTTGCTTGCCTTTCTGGTCTCACACTCAAAGTCTGTCCTCAGGAAAATAATGGACATGCCATAAATTTGGACACAATCAGAATTTCAAAAGTAAACCCAGGGCTTTGATGCTGTGGAAAATACTTCATTGATGAATAGCTTGTGAATTTTTTAAAATAGGAGAAAATAAATATCTTATAAAAAATAAACTAGCAGATCTTATTGTTGTTGTAAGTTATATGCCCAATATAACATCTATCTTCTTTAATATTTTAGTGAACAAACTGTTCTAGAAAATAATGAAAATTAAATTAAATATAAAATTGTGTTGTTTGTGAAAACATTTATAACAGAAATGATTATTTGAGATATAAATGAAAGATAAAATTTTAAAAGCAAAGTTATCATAAATTAATAATATACAAGGATAAATTACGTATCTGTACTTTAGGCACCTCTTTTGTCACCAACTTGACTAGATTTTGAGTTTTATGTTAGACAACCTACAAAATGGTAGAATTATCACACTTAGGATATTAAAAGAAGTATTTCTTAAACATTTGTTTCACATCCTCAGTATGTTATTTTATCATAATTTATACATCTAATGTGATTTTTGTAAATGTGCATAAATCGATTGAGTTATATATTCATATAAAATATTGCAGGTCAGTAGGAAGTCAAGCAGTTCCCTAAAAAAAAAAAAAAGATGGCCTATAGGTTTGTATTCAATCTTAAAAATTACAAACTAGGCCTTAAAATTATTATTTTCACCTTAAAATGGTAAAATAGAAAATTAAAGTTCTTATAGACATATGTATGTTTTCACTATATTATGTTTTCAGCTATAAATAAGAATTCTCTCAGCTGGGCACGGTGGTGCATGCCTATAATCCTAGCACTTTGAGAGGCTCAGATAGGAGAACTGCAAGTTCAAAGCCAGCCTCAGCAATGGCGAGGCACTAAGCAACTCAGTGAGACCCTGTCTCTACATAAAACACAAAATAGGGCTGGGGATGTGGCTCAGTGGTCAAGTGCCCCTGAGTTCAATCCCCAGTACTAAAAAAATAAATAAATAAATAAAAAGAATTCTCTTTTCCTTAATTGAAATACATTTAGGATGATCATCAGACAACTGCACATTACACATTTGATGGCACTTCAGATACATTCTCCTATTTAAAAAGAGAGTTTCCTTAAATTATAAAGAAAAATATATGCTTACCTTGAAAATTTAGAAAATAGCGAAGAAGAAGATAGTGCTTGTTCATTATCTCATTATAATGGACAATGATGTCAAAATTTTAATTCATTTTCTTCCCACTTTTATATATGCATACATATAAAAGCTTTTTCATGAGTATAAATAGAATATAATGAACATCATTTATATTCCTTTAGGTTCACGTTTCTGATTATTTTCTTAAGGCTAAATCCTTAGAGGAGGAAATATGTTGTTGAAGTGTTTGACATATTGCTAAAATCACTTTCCATGGAGATTCTACCAATTTCTTCATATGTCTTACCAAGTTCTAAGTGACATAGAGAACTTTTTTCTATTTCAACAACCAAAATTATCATAGTAACATTGTTTACATATTCATCTCATTTATTTCCAGAAAAGTTATGGTTTTCAAACATTCAGTAATACTTTGTATTTTTTTCTTGGTAAGATATCTGCTTACAGTTGGTCCACTTACCTAATGAGACTTAATACTTTTCTTATTGACTTAATGAGTGTTTCATTTATTTATGATATGGTTTTTTAATTTAACTTTTGATTCTGTGTATATTTTTAATGGAAAATGTAACATTTTATGTAGTCAAATCTTTTGTTATCTTTCAATCTTTAAGATTAAGAAGTTATTTCTCAAAGATGATCAAATTATATGAAAAATATCTTGTAGCTTTTACATGGTTTGATTTTTGTGTAAGTCTTTAATTCCTCCTAAATTTATTTACAGTATGCTTGTGAGAATGTGAATTTTAAAAAATAATAACTAATCAGGTTCTTAGCACAAACAGTGAATGATCCTTCTTCCTCCACTAGTTTGTGGTGAAAACATTTAAAAATTTGAGATCTGTTTTTTATTATTCTTTCTTGTTTTGTTCATTAGTTCGTCCAATCTTAGGCTAATGATATACTAATTTAATCTTCATAATCTTTCAAAATATTTAGAATCTGCCTTCTTTGCTCAAGTAAAAAATTTCAACCAAAGCTATACATTCTTCCCAAAGCATTTTATAAACATTTTGTCAAGTTCCTTTTAAAAATGCCATTTTTTAATATGATAGCCTAATTCAGAAACAGAGGAAGTCTATTTCTCTTTTTCCTTTGTCACTTTCAGTAACATTTTTGCATTTTCTTAATTACCCTCACCCCAATTTCTGGAACGGGTTTACATAACCTCTTGAAAGTCCCTTTCCATTGTCAGCAAGATTGACTTGCCTAAAATAGTAGATGCAAAACACTATTTATCTTACTATTTTTAGACTCAAATTAATCATTTCTGTTTCTCGCAATCTTGTGTATACGGAAAGGAATTTCTTTCCATCATAGTAACTCTATTATTTAATGATTTTCATCCTCCACATTTATACTGTCTCGCTGCATCCATCTTAACTAGAAGCTGCCTTTGTTCCTAAAAGCCTGAAGTACTAAGGCTTAGAAACAAGGTAGGTGCCCTTTGTTCCCCGTCATTCCTTGTGAAAGTGGATGCAATGGGCGGAAAACCTTTTCATCTACCCAAATCTGCCAGCCTTCCTGCCTCCTTTCAATATCAGCAAGGAGCACCAACGCTCTGAACTCCACCAGCCTCTCCAGAGTGATGGAGCCCTTCTCTATCTTTCACCACTGTGTCTGTGTCTTTCCTTCACACTCCTCTCGGTTGCTCCATCCCACCTGGGTGATTCTCATCACACACAAACTCCCCTGATATGGCTCTCCTTTAAAATGCTTGTTGACCGGCATCTTGACTTTTCCTAGGTACATCACAATTTCCTATGAATCTCTGCAGCAAAGTTATCAAAAGTTCTAAACTATTTTAAATCATAATCTCCACTTCTCTCCTCAGCTCCTCCGTTAAACATCTTTTCTCTCCACTCGCCACTCTTTTGAACAGGAATCCTCTGCGACTTCCATGTTGTCAGATCAAAAAGCTCTTTTCTATTTTCTCAGCAGCGTTCAGTGCCATTAGATTCTCCTGAGGGTTCTGCATCCATAGATGCAACCAAATGCATATAGAAAAAAAGATTTTGTTTTTGTTTCTGTTTTTTTTTTTTTTTTTAAATTGCATCTGGCCAGTCTTGGTAGCACATGTCTGTAATATCAACTAGTTGGGAGGCCGACGCAGGAAAATGCCAAGTTGAGGGCCAGTCTTGGCAATTTACTGAGACCCTGTCACAAAGTTTTAAGAACTAAAGCTAAAAAGGGCTGGGGATGTAATTCAGTGGTAGATCACCCCTGGATTCAATCCCTGGTACTAGAAAAAAATGCATCTGTACTGAACATGTACAGACTTTTTCCTTGTAATTATTCCCTAAATAATACACTATAGTAACTATTTACATAGCACTTGCATTTTATTTGGTGCTGTAAGTGATTTAGAGAAGGTTTCAACTATCCTGGAAGGATATTTGTAGATTATATACAAATATTATACAATTTCATATAAGGATTTTGGTATCTGAGGGTCTATCTTGGAACCAGTCCCCACAGATACCAAAGGATGACTATACTTTCTTTGCTTGGTTTTTGTTTCACTAAACAATCTTGGGAGTCACACAGCACGACTTCCACCATGCTTCTTAAATCTGTACAGAGAAGGATGGGGTTTAAGAAGTGCCCATGCATGTCCCCAAAGTGCCCACGCAGTTTAGGGGTAGAGCACATGAACATTAGGACAGGCAGAGGAAGCCTCCTATGTCTGCTCTCCCATTTTGAAGGTCTTGCCAGCTCTTGAGCAGCTCAAAGACCAGGTATGTGACCCTGCCAGCAGCAACAAGGTTCCACAAAGTATGAAGTGCCAGTAAGACTGGAGTCAAGGTAAGAAAGGTAGATAAGTCACTTTCCCTCAAGAAACCCTCATATTTGCTAAGAAGAAACAGACTTTGCTGAAACAACCTTGGAACAATGAACTTTTATTTTTGTCAAAAGCTTCATTATTCCCAAACATGGCAAAATGAGTCTTTTAAAGCTTTATATACAGATGGTAGTCTTCCAAATGTCGGATGAAGTCATAGACTTTGTCCAGAATGTCCTTTAGGCATTGACCATAATTTGTTCAAAGCTTTTTTGAACCCATGCAGTCTTAGACCATCATTTTATATTGTTTATATTAGATCCTGTTATTGCAGTAATATATCCTAGAAGCAAACTAATTAAGTGCCTTTTGATTTGAGTGAAGTGAGAACAGTTAAAGGGGCTAGATTCTAATTTGCTTTTAAAGTTAATGGAGTCACAGACGGGTGGGAAGTAAAGGTGTTGAAGGAGAAATTCGGCTTGGACAGAGAATAAAAGATCCCCATCCTCCCCCCCAAATTGGGCTACTTTCTTTGTCAGAGAGGAACACTTGTTAATTATGAAATACTCATAAATCTGCCTCAACTTAAGTGCCCAGGAGCCGAGGATAATGGAATGAAAAACAATTTAAATCACATTAGGTAGCAAGCAACTGAATAATGCATTTTTGTACCATCTCAATGCATTTCATTACTTCAAGGCCACAATTTTCTCTTGCAACTTCAAATAGCAGAAGGAAAACACACTTGGGTTACATTGTTCTTTATGATTCGTGGGTTTTCAGCAATAAACAGAGCGTTTGCTCTTCAGGATGATTTTTCCTTTTCAATGCCTGCTCCCGATTTATGGTTTGTTGTTTGAAGGGCTTTGAAAGTGTTGAATCTGCAAAAAATATATCTCAGAATGTTATCAGAAATTTTCCAAGTTCTAGGGCCAGCAGCTCTTAAAAGAAATCTAAAAGACAAAGAAGAGTTTGTAGTGGTTGTGAAATATTTTCAAGGACATCTGCTTAAAGAAAAGAACCCAAACTTTTACTTTGGTAGATTTAGTTTTACTTTCATAATATTTTTATTTATTTCTTTTAAGATATACATGACAGTAGAGTGTATTTTGACATATTATACATACATGGAGTATTTTAAAGTAGAATTACAATAGTCATCAATCAAATATATGGGCCCTAATAAGAAAAAGATCCCGCTAAGAGAAAATGAATAAGCCACTCAGATCAGATCAGGAAACCTATACTTGAGAACCATCTCATTCTTGCCAATGTAAAAATAACTCCCTGAATGTGATGAATAGCGATCAAAGTTTTGCACAATTAGGAATCAGTGCATCCAAGAATCATGTGCATTTATAGCTGGAAAGTCTGTGGGGATCCTTTTAGTCTAATCCCCTCATTTTTCACAGATGAAGCTACCAAGGCACAGGAGAATTAAGTCTTACCAAAGGTCATGCTGTTAGAACCAGAGCCAAATTTTGTACCTTCTAACTTCAATTGGACTGAAATTAAAGAGACACTAATTGGGTTCCATCACAGGTAACATTGCAGAACTGATGTTCAGAGAAATGAAATTTACGGTTAAAAAAACTTGAAGTGCTTTCTAATGCACAGAGGAGCTAGTAGAAGAGTACATACAAAGAGAAGGTCAAAATATGAAAGTGCAAATTAGAATGGCACAGGAGCGCTGGGTGGTGGTGTCTGTAGTTTTTGCCAATCCCTGGGGTCCTCAATGCTGAAATTTAAAGAGTTAAACACAAAATCTGGAGCTTGAGCTGGGTGTGGTACACACACCTGTAATTCCAGCAACTCAGGTGGAGGCTGAGGCAGGAGGACCACCAAGGTCAAAGCTAGCCTCAGCAATTTAGCAAAGACCTAAGCAACTTAGCAAGATCCTGTCTCAAAATAAAAAAAATTTACAAAGACTGGGGATGTGGCTTAATTTTTAAGTGCTTCTGAGTTCAATTCCTGGTACAAAAAAAAAAAAAACCAGGATGACGATTTGGACAGTTGACCCCACATAAAGCTAGAACTCACAAAATAATGACAACCTCAGAAATAGAGTAAAATAGAAAAATACAACTATATGAAAGGGAAGAGTTAATAAGTTAATAACCTTAGCCGGGCATGGTGGCGCACGCCTGTAATCACAGCACTTTGGGAGGCTAAGACAGGAGAATCACGAGTTCAAAGCCAGCCTCAGCAATGGCGAGGCGCTAAGCAACTCAGTGAGACCCTTCTCTAAATAAAACACAAAATAGGGCTGGAGATGTGGATCAGTGGCTGAGTGCCCCTGAGTTCAATCCCTGATACCAAAATACATAAATAAGTTAATAACCTTATCTGATCTCAAATTTAGCTTTGAGTGACAAAGGGGAAAACCGGTTTCCCTGAAAGAACCCCAACAAGAAACTAGCACTCAAGGGGTTTGGAACAAGAGTGTGTACTTCCTGTGTGGTGAAACCCCCTCTGAAAACCTAACTCCAAGTGGGTAGGCAGTGTCCTCAAGAACCTCGCAGAAGCAAACTCAAATCTTCTCTGAGCACCTTCAAACTAGGCCTCGCTTCAGCTCTGCAATTAAAGTTCCAAGAAATATAAACCAGATCTGAAGCCTACAGAGTAAGTTCTACATGTGATTGATCTAGATCTCATCTTTTTTTTTTGTTATTGTTGTTTTTTGGCTTTTGTTTTTGTTGTTTTAATAATAAACAGCAAAAATATCTTTTTCAGAGCCATTTTAGGTTCCCAGCAAAGGTGAGCAGAAAGTACAGAGATATCCCATATGTCCCTGCACCCACACAGGCATAGCCTCCCTCATCACTGATACCCTGCCACTGGCCTGTGGTACATTTGCTACAACTTAGAACCTACACTGACACACCATTGTCACCCAAGGTCCACAGTTTATATAAGGCTTCGTGTTTGGGGTTGCATATTCTATGGGTTTGAAGAAATGGATGAGACAAATATCCACCAATACAGTATCACACAGAGTGTGTTCACTGCCCTAAAACTCCTCCGCACTCCTATTCGTTCCTCCCTCCTCCAGCCTCTGGCAACCACTGATTTTTTATTGTCTTGATAGTTTTGCCATTCACAGAATATTGGATGGTTGGAATAGTTCAGGCATATGCTTTTCATATTGGATTTTTTTTCATTTGGTAATGTGTGTTAAGTTTTCTCCACGACTTTTCCTGACTTAATAGCACCCTTCTTCTTAGTGCTGAATATTCCATTGTCTGGAGATACTACAGTGAATTTATCTATTTATCTCCTGCAGGACATCTACATTGCTTTCAAGTTTTGGCGACTGGCAGTAAAGCTGCTGTAGGATTTTGTGTGGACATAAGTTGTCAAATCCTTGTAAACACCAAGGAGTACAATTTCTGGGTTTTACAGTGAGAGTTTCTGTTGCTTTATAGGAAATGACCAAACTGTCTTCCAAAGTGGCTGCACCATTTTGCATTCCCACAGGAAATGAATGGGAGTTCCTGCTGTTTCCTGTTCCCCTCCTGTTAGGGGTTTCAGTATCCTGGAGTGGCCAGTTCAGTAGGTATGCAATGGTATCTTCCTGTTGTTCTATTTGCATTTCCCTCATGACCCATGATGTGGCTTATCTCCCATAGGCTTATTTGCCATCTACATATCTTCTTTGGTGTCTGTTAGTCTTTGGCTCATTTTTGATGGAGTTGTTTCCCTATTTTTGAGTTTTAAGTGGTGCTTGGATATTTTGAATAATGATATATATATATATATTTTTTTTTAAATTTCTTTTAGCTGTAGATGGACACAATACGTTATTTCATGTATTTATTTTTATTGGTGCTGAGGATCGAATTCAGTGCCTCACATGTTCCAGGCAGATGCTCTACCACCGAGCCATGACCCCAGGCCTTGAATAATGATCTTTTATGGGATATATCTTATACATATTTTCTCCTACTTCTATAGCTTGTCTTTTCATTCACTTGACATGTTCTCTCATGGAGCAGAAAACTTTAATTTTAATGAAATCTGCCTTATCAAGTCTTTCTTTCATAGATTGTGCCTTTGGCATTTTGTGCAAGAGTATTGCCAAAGCCAAGGTTACCTATACTTTCTCCTGTTATCTGCTAGGGCTTTTATAGTTTTTTGTTTTACATTGAGGTTTATGATTTGATGTTTTGTTTTGTTTTTTGTTTGTTTGTTTGTTTTTGGTACCAGAGAATGAACTCAGGGGCGCTTAATCACTGAGCCACCTCATCAGCTTTTTAATTTTTTATTTTGAGACAGAGTCTTGCTAAGTTGCTTACCACCTTGCTGAGTTGCTGAGGCTGGCTTTAAATTTGCAATACTCCTGCTTCTGCCTCCCTATGTGCTGGGATTATAGGTATGCACCACTGCATCTAGTGTGATTTGATCTTTTATATTAAAAAGTGTATTAAGGGGCTGAGGTTCTGGCACAGTGGTAGCGTGCTCGCCTAGCATGCGTGAGGCACTGAGTTAGATCTTCAGCACCACATGAAAATAAAATAAAGATATTCTGTCCACCTACAACTAAAAAAATAAATAAATATTTAAAAAAAATTTTTTTAAAAGTGTATTAAAACATGAATTATTAGGCCAGTATGAACAAACATTCAAACAGGACTTCAGAGAATGAACAAAATTAAAATATACCAAATGGAATATAAAATACAAAATTAAATTAAGAAGCATCATATTTACAATGTCTTGAATAAATTTAATAAAAGAATGGTAAACTTCATATTCTGAAATTGTAAAATATTGCTTAAATAAATTAAAGAAAAGTTAGTTAAGTGGAAAGCCATTTTGGGTCCATGGATTGAAGACTTAACGTTGTTAAGATGATGATATTGCCTATGTCAATCCCATGTTGCCCAATTCAACATACTCCTTATCAAAATTCTAGCTGGCTTCTTTGCAGAAATTAGCAAGCAATTCTAAATTGCATATGTAGATGCAAAGAAATCAGAATAGGCAAAAAAGAAATAAGGAAGGAAAAGAAGAAGAGAAAAGGGTGAACAGTGTTGGAGGACTGGCATTTCCTAATTTCAAACATTACTACAAAGCTACAATGACCATATGGCATTAGCATAAGGATAAAAATGAGGATAATATACAATGACTTCACACCCAATGGAATGGTGGTAATAAAGACGAGTGAAAATAACAAATGTTGGCAAGAACGTGGGAAATTGGAACACTTCTCCAGTGCTGGTGAGATAGAAAATGATGCACCCTCTTTAGCAGTTTCTACAAATATTAAGAGTTAACCATGTGACCCAGTAACTCCACTTACAAGTATAAATATGAAAATCTATATTCCCATAAAAGCTTACACAGAAATGTTCACGTCAGCATTGTTCATGATAGCCAAACACTGAAACAACCCAAATTTCCATCAAATGTTAACTAGATAAATAGAATGTGGTATATCCAGGCAGTGGAATATTATTCAGCAATGAAAGGATGATGTTCAAATACATCTCCAACATGTATGACCCTTGAAAATACTATGATAATTGAAAGAAGCTATTACAAAAGAACATATTGCATGATTTAATTTAAATGCTATGTCCAGAATCAACAAATCCATAGAAACAAAAAGTAACTCAGTAAGCCTGAGTTTGGGGATACAGAAATTGAGTGACATGCGAAATGACTGTAATGGGTATGAGAGTTCTTTGGGGAGTCCTGAACATGTCCTAAAATCATGGTGGTATTTGAACAACTCTTGCATACACTAAAACTCTTTTCCAAACCATTGAATTATACAGTTTCAATAGGTGAATTTCATGGTATTCAAATTACATCTCAATAGAACTGTCATAAAAATTCAGTGGATGTGGAAGGGCAAAAGGATTTAAGTTCTAGGAAAGATGTCATGAGTACATGCTCCTCTCTCCAACCAGCCCTGTGAACTTTCTAGAAACAAATGGAAAAACAACAAGCCTCAATAGAGAAATAAAAGATATAAAGAAAATCCATGTTGAGATTTCAAAGTTGAAAAATATAATAACTAAGATCAGAAACAAGACCAGGATGTCCATGCTCATCTTTCCTGCTGACTGTAATACTGGAAGTTCAGCAAGAGAAGAGAGATGCTAGAACAGATAGATGGGAGAGAGAGACATAGATAGATAGTATACTGATTGGAAAGGAAGAAATAAAACTGTCCATGTTTGCAGAAGACATGATTCTCTTGAAAAATACAGACAAAAAACAATCAAATGATAGGACTGCATTGAAAATGTTTTAAAAGGTGCCATTTTGCAATAACTTTTTTAAAAATGAGGAATTTAAACATAGGCCTAGCAAAGCATATATAGAATCTGTATACAAATAACACTAAACACTGGAAAAACACAGGCAGAAAATTTGGCTTCACTAAAGAAGAGATACAGATAGCAAATAAACACATGAAATGATCTTCAACTTTGTGAGCTATTAGGAACATGCGAATTAAAATAAAATGAGATATCATATGCTCCCCAGGATAGCTAAATTTGAAAATAATTGATGATACCAAGGGCTGATAAGGATATGGAGCAATTGGAACTCTCATACATTGCTAAGAGTAATATAAAATTTAATAGCCACTTTGGGTAACAGTTTGACAGGTGTCTTAGTTCAGACTGCTAGAATAAAAATATATTGTAGATTGTGTGGCTTAATCCATGAACATTTATTTTTCACAGTTTCAGAGTCCACAAAGCCCAAGATCATGGTGCCAGCAGACCTGCTGTTTGGTGAGGGCCTGCTTCCTGTTTTGCAGATGACTGTCTTCTCTTTATATCCTCACATGATGGAAAACAAGGAAGCAATCTCTCTCATGTCTCTGTTATAAGGGCACTAATCTCAATTATGAGGGTTTCACCCCAGCTCCTAAAACCATCATACTGGCAATTAGGTTTCAGCATATGAATTTGGGGGGGATATGAAACTTTATTATCCAATGTTCTTTAGAGAAACAGACCACTGCCAAATCGACACATAAAATTAACCATCACACAAACATTTAGTCCAAAGCAACAGGTTTTTACAAAATTAAAAATACAGTCATTATACAAAGCAGCAATCCCAGCAAATGTTGAGAGGCACTTTCCTGGACTATAAATAAAAACATCCAAACAGCCAGATACTCGATTGTAAAAAAGAAAAGAAAAAAAAAAAGATAAATAACCAAAAAGAAAATCTACTTTATTCTCACATATATAATCACTAGGCTGATTTCCCAACTGACTTAAGCCATTTTCCCTCCAGTGATGATCACATGCCACACTGATGATAGGAATTTGGGGGATTATTGATCACTGTGTTTTTCATCACATTTCTAGCTTACTACCCATCTCTTGTCAGTACATTTTCCTGATGACTTTTGGGTGAACTGATTGTACATTGAAAATTTGAGAACTGAAAAATGGGAATTTGAGATCTGTAAGACACAGCTTGACAACCAGTTAGATTGTGCTAAACCTCTACCTCCAAGGTTGTATTTGCACCAGGACTCAATTCCACTGGATTCCATTACAGAGATTTCCTATTTTTGAGGAAACTGCTATATCAAATTAATAAATGTTAACAAATACTTGACTAAGTGTCTGTAAAATATAAAATTATGTCAACTAATCACTTGCATCTAAATTCAACACTTGTAAAGACACAAATTATGTATGAGATGTGAGTGAGTTTTCTTTCGGGGAGTGCCTAGGGCCTGCAGATATTTATAAATAGCTGAAATAATTGAGCCATCATTTTTGTTTGTTTATTTCATGGATAATAGTAAAAAGAACTTTTCCTTGGTTACTTACTCTCCCAAAGCTTCAGTTTCCTCATCCTCCTATTGGATGCGTACCATAACCTAACTGAGGTCCCTGCAGCCCTAATGAGAGTAATGGGTGGTTCAGCATCCCAGTCCCCTTTCTCCGCAGTTCTGCGGTTCATTGCTGATGATTTCCGAGCCGTGCGAGAGCTCTGGGGTTGCAGCACTGTGCTGTGTACTGAGGGGGTTTGATTCCTTAGGACTGTCATTTTCAGACTTTACCTGGGTCCTCGTTTAAAAGATGAGTTTCACAGCACCTCTCCCAGATACTTTGATTTTGTACATTGAGCCCAAGGATTGTATTTTAAGCAGATACTCTGGGTAATTTTGATGCAAATGATCTGTTTGAAATATATTAAAATGTCAAGGTTAATAATAGTAAAAACCTGACTGCATTATGTAGGTTTCTGAATATCTGCTCTATCAAAGTGCTGCGTCCTTTGCTTCAACATAAAACAGCCAAGATGACTCTTTATAAAAGAGATTCTGAATCTAAATTTCTAAAGAAATGTAGATGTTTCAGAGGAAGGGGTTGGACAGAAGAAAGAGGCTTCTCTTTGAACAGATTTTCTGAGCTGGCTTAATTTTCTATGGGGGCTTCCAAACACTTGAAAGTGTGCATCTGGGCTGATGTTTCCCAAACTAAGCCTAGTGCTCTATTTAATGAGGTCCAGCGGCAACTCCTTTTTATTACTATGGAGATGAGACATAAAACATCAATAGTCATGAAAATGCCAGAGAAAATGATATGATTCAAAGAAGAAAAGAGACAGAAAGAAATAGGAGAAGATAACGGGTTGTACTCTAAGCCCAATTCAGAGATTAGAAAAGATTCCCATTATGTGAGTCCAAGCTGATCTGCTCCTTCTGAATCCACTTGTTTGAATTTATCTTGAGATGAGTGTTAGGATGCTGTGAACTAGAATGGACACAAGTCTGTTGGATACAAATCCAGCTCTGACAATTCCAGTCTGAAGGTTATATTTCTTATCTGAGCTTTGTTCTCAGCTCCAAAATAGCATCATAGCAAGTCAGATAGTGGGTCTGTTATAAAAATTAAGTTGGATGACACATGCAAAAATCCACTGTAAAATATAAGGTTTATCAAAATTAGGGAATCATTACTTCAATGAAGTATTCACAGTTTACCCTAGTTACAATAATTAGATTATATATCCTTATAGCTAGGGCAAAAGAGTACTAAAACTTGAAATTTTAAGTTCTGGGCGCTGTTGAGGTTCCACCCCCACATAAAGCTGAGACTTTTAGGCACCAAACAACAGAGTAAGATGAGAACTCTAGAGAAATGGGTTTTTATTTCTGGTTGGAAAAAAGAATTGAAATTTTTTCTTAGAAGTAATGTCAAAAGCAGTGCAAAAAGAAATCACACTTATTATATTACTAAATAAGTGCCAAAAGTTTCTGAAAAGCAATCAAAGCCATGCATTGAGACATCACTTGAGCCAAAGAAGCTTGTGTATAATTTAATGAGTTTGAGAGATGATCCCATATCCCAGTCACCTTTCTCAGAAAGCTTGAATCTCAGCATAGAGATTTCCAAGTCTTATTCTGGAGAAAAAGACTTCAAATTTGACCTCAGAATGTCTTCATTATATACGAAGCTTTTTATAGAACATGTTGTTCGGTCAGCATTTTTATCATTGAGAGAAAGGCACTGGGTCTATGATTTATTCACAGAGTCTTGATAATTCATCATGGTATTAACTACACAAAGATATAAACATTCCAGTGGTACAGAGTCTGATTTCAATATTGGCATAAGAGGATGTAAGGTTGCTGAAACTAAGTGACAAAAGATCAGTGGAGTCATGAATGGCAAAGGTGATGTTTGGGAGGGTGTGCTTGGGACAGAGAGGGTAATGGACCAGTGTCCACAAGTTACTCAGTGTCCTGGTATAACCAGTAGTTGGACCCCTTTCGATCTCAGAAGCATCCTCAATTGAGGATTCATAAAAGATTGAGCAATAAATTATAGGTCACTTTACTGATGGCTGAAATTGGAATTCTGCATTTACTCTGTTTGATGTGATCAATACAACTGCTGAGGTTTCTTGAACCAACTGTGGGGTTTTCTCTCCAGATCCCTGGGCCTTTATGACTCTTTCAAGGAGGTCTCTAACTCTTGTCATGGGCCATCTACTTGCAACCAAAGCAACCAGATCACAGGTTAAACCTTTATAAGAACCTGCACCCCTTTAGTAAGCATTCAAATTCTAAGCACACAGCAAGAAAACACACAGTACACAAGACACAGATCCAAACCTTAATTAAAACAATCTGTATTAGGATTTCATGTGTTTTTGTTTTTTAAGTATTTTAGAACCTCTTCTCTAGCTCCCTGCATTATTTCTAGGAATTAGAAGGGTGCTAGGATCCTTCATGCTCCATTTTATCAAAGAAACCTCATTCATATTTGTTCAATGTGTGTGTAGGTTGTATTTGGGTTCTATATTGGAAATAAGGTGTTCCCTGCTTTTAAAAGATTGCCCAATTTAAAGCTGCCTTTGGTAGATGGAGTGGGGACACTCTCTACCCTCTGTCAACTCTTACCTTCTGCATTTAGATGGAGTGTAATGAGACACAATCAGACTGTCCCTGAGAAGGCATCGCTGAATAACACAGAGGTCATTTCTCTAATACTTCCCTGTTGGGAGATTTTCATAATAGGGATCCTGGTAATTTTAGCATTTTCATACTAAGTCTTCAGGGTTCTGCTCACGATTGCCCCTTTTTAATCATGACTCAAAATGAATTACTACTGAAATAGTTTGTCTTGGATTTAGATATTTCTTCAAGAAGCTTTGATTGAATGGTAATGTTTTGGGTAATCCCCAGGCCATGCAGTTTTCAGGTGTTCTGGTGGTTTTTTTTTTTGGGGGGGGGGGTTACTGGGGATTGAACTCAGGAGTACTCGACCACTGAGCTACATCCCCAGCTCTATTTTGTGTTTTATGTAGAGACAGGGTCTCACTGAGTTGCTTAGCACCTTGCCATTGCTGAGTCTGGCTTTGAACTCCTGTTCATGACATGGTTCTCCTGTCTCAGCCTCCCAAAGCGGGTATTCTGTTTTTTAATGGAACTTGATTACATTTGAATTGCATTTCCTAGAAACCAATTGCTTATTTTGTGCTAAGTCCTCTTCTGAGAACTTTGCACAATCCATCTCCCATTATACTGTTTAGTTTGGGAATGGGCAAAACACCATGTAATTTGATGCAACACTTGCTCCAACCAAGGGTCTTAAACGTGTTTTTTTTTTTCCTTCATGGTTCTGGAAGAAAGACTGAGGTGTCCATAGAGCTGTTTCTTCTGAGGCCTCTCTCCTTGGTTTATCCAAGGTCATCCTTCCCTGTGTCTTCACAGGGTCTTCTCTCTCTGCTTGTCCACATCTTAATCTCCTCTTCTTATAAGAACACCATTCATATTGAATTAGAACCCATTCCAATGTCTTTATTTAACTTTAATCACCTCTGTAAAGATCCTATTTTCAAGTACAGTCACATTCTGGGATACTGACAATTAGGACTTCAGAATTTCAGGGGGAAAGGGACATACTTCAGGCTGTAATGATTAGCCCCCCAAAAATTTTCAATAAATTTTTAAGAATTCACACACAAATCTGAGCATGAGTTTCGAATAAAGTAGTTTTTCAACAATAAGATAATCTACGTAAATGAAGTTTTATTCCTCTTTAAAAATTGTATTAGTGCATAATAATTACACCGAATAGTGGGTCTCACTGTGGCATATTACTACATGTACATAACATAATTTGACCCATTTCATTCCCCAGGACCTCTCATTGCCCTCCTTTTCTCCCTTCCTCCCTCTCCTTGATCTTTTACTGGTCTTTCTTCTATTTTTGTGAGATCCCTTTTGTTTTCTCTCTCTTGAAGGTTTATTTTGAAGGTGAAAAATTCTATCAAATGGTTTGATTCTGATTAAAACCACATGGCAAACTGCAATCACATGAAGGGACAATAAGCTACCCTTTTAATTAACAGTTTTCATTTCCACTAATTAGAAGGCCGTCAGTGTCACTCTAATTTAGATCAACAGTCCCTCCTGGATAATAATTTCTGTAGGGTCCTGAGCCCTGAGGCTGTGCCTGCACTTTCCAGCTTCTGCTCCTCAGGGCCTTACCCACTGTACACAGGCCCCATGGGGGTGGGGCCAGGCACCCCAAGGAGGGTACATACAACACAGGAACCTTCCAAGGGTGGAGCCCCAGCAGAATAAGATGAACGTGGTCAGGTTTTTGAAATTGCACATACCTCTTACTAAACTGAATGTCTTCAGAGTTAGTAGTGGTAATCCTTTTATCACCCACCTTGATGAATAAAGACTTTTGGAGCAACTGATCCCATTCAAAAGCATATTTTTGTTTATAAATTTATAAATACCATAAAAACAAAAAGTTAAAAAGTAAAAACAATTGCAAACAGTTAATATACTGTTTTCTTCCTGCCCCTCTGTTCTGTCATGTACCTCCCCTGGGAGAGCAGGTGTCCCACTTTGGAGACCCTTGACTTGGACACCTGATGATCTTGGCAGGTATCACATGAGGCTACTCCCTGGGAAACTCACTTGAGGGAGGGAGAGATGTGTGTGCATGTTTTCTCGCTATCCATCTGGCTTTCCCAGCTCCTCAGATTCCACAGTCCAATAGGATAAATGTCCCTTGGTCATTAATATTCTTTCCATATTCTCTTACCTTTGAACCCACATCTTAAAACACAGTGAGATGTATTTGTATGACTTTATTGATGCTTTTAAGAGACTCTTCCTAAAACTGACTATTTCTGGCCTCTGCCCCCTACAAACCTGCCACAGCTGTCCTTCCTCTTGAGGACTCCCCTATGCAGGCTCTCCGTGGATGCTTGGAAAGAGCTTTCCCACTCTGGAGGAGGAAGTCATGGTTTTTGTGGCCCTTTGGGAAAATCTCCTGCTGGAATGTTATGTGTTCTTAGAGACCAATAAGACAGATATCAACAGAGGGGCCCCCTGTTCTGCTGTTTGCCCCAGGTTTAAAGAACCTGGTTTGTATACTGTCATCTTGAGCCTCATGGTAATAAACCCAGCAGATAGTTAACATTTGAGTCTTAATTTGTGCTGATTTTTTCTTAGCAGTAAGGGAAATGGTGTGGACTTTGTACTTAATAAACTATGTGCTTACTTCTTTTTTGGCCATACAAATTTTGAATATTTACAGAGAATTTGAAGAACCTGTACATGTTGGTTGCAATATGCACTGATGTGTGTAGGTATGTACATATTTGTTATAGTGTTGTATATGCACAACAGGGATTTGCACGTTCCCTCTGCGTTTATTTATTATCTAGTTATTTATCTAGTCAATATCTACTTATTTTCTGCTTTTGATTTCAGATATTTTATTTTGCTAAAGGGGTAAGAGTCACATGGATCTGAAGTTTTAGGATAATTGGTGTTTCTTACTTTTAACAATGAGGAATTTCTCATATATCATCCTCTCTTAGGTCCAGTTTTTTGGTACTCTTTTTTCACAGCTACCAGAAGTGGTGAATTAGGAGCTCATTTTCCAGGGGCCTCCACCGGTCTGCTGGCCGCCACAGAGTGGCCTTGCTGGCTCCATTATGCCCACTGCCCTGTCACCAGAGCTATCAGAGTCCTGTGACCTACTATCACTGACTCCTCTCTTCTCACATAAATGCTCTGGATGATGGCATTATAAAATAAGGCACTGTGTGTTCTCCCATGACTTGGAGTGGAAGAAACTAGTTTCTGGGCCCAGTGCTACAAAGAAACCTTTTCTTTTAGAGAAACTTATCCACCCTTGCTCTTTGGTTTAAGATATCCTAACTCTTTATTATGTACTTTGAAATTTCCATTAGCCACACAATACCTGTAAAGATCAAAGCTAGGTTTTGGATGACATTGTGTCAAGTAAGATGCATGTATATTTAGTATTTTTCTACACATGTAAAGAATAATGACATTTTACTACTTGTACAAATGGTGTGTGTCTATTAAGTTAACAAGAAAAAAGTAACAACGCAAGTTCCAACACTCAGAAACGATCAAAGTCAACATCTGATGAACATTATTCTAGACAGTTCTCTCTAAATCTGTGCAAATGAAATGATCGATAAATGGAATAAAAAATAATTTTATGAAAACATGAGATTATGTAATTCATGCTATACATAATTAGAACATACTAGATTAAATTTCGCTTAGATGTAATGGAAGAAAAAAGCATGTAAAGTATTCCTGAATTTCAGTTAATTGTTAACCTTCTTTATAAGAAATACTCCTTTCTAAATGAATAAGTACAAAAGAATTACTAAAATACCAATAAACTGTATAGTTATTGTCTAAATTACAATTTTACATTTCAAATATTATTCATTGTCATCCTGCTGAGAAAAATAAGATTAGCACTCCTTTTTTCATCTACCTCTTTTCTTCCTCCTTTTCATCGTTGTTACTTTATTATTTTTATTTAGACATGTCAAGAATTGTGAATCGTCTGAGATTTTATCCTACCTGGAAGCTAACACATTCGTGTGCCATTACTGAGGTAAGACAGGAGACTCATGAGTCAGAAACAAAGGACATAACTGCTCAGGGCACAGCACGCACAATGCACCAGGACATTTGCATCTGTTACATTTGCTCCAATTTTTTAAGGCCACTCAGATAGGCACCAGTAGGTCTCTGTACTGGCAGTGACTTGCATTACAGGAGATGAACCACAAACTTACATATCCCTTATCTTTTATAGTGGGCAGTAAGCACGACTACCATTTGTTACAGAGGAAGATATTATATCTGTCTTCCAAGGCTATTTACTATCCTATCGTCTTTGAAAACAATAGTTCAGAACAACGATAGTCAATGCTGATACTTAATAGAAACATGAAAGGCCCACAGAAAATTATCTCCAATGGCAGAACTTACAAAATTTGCTGTCTACAAGATAATGGTAATTTCAAGTTGTTTTGATACTATTGTTTACATGAATTTAACATTTATCCCATTTGTTTTACTTTTTACTTCTCTCCCTTCTCAGAAGCATTATTATTATTATTATTATTATTATTATTACTACTACTTTATTTCTTGGTTAGCTAGGTTTTATTCTTAGGTAGTGGTTTTTGTTGTTTTTACTTGCTATGTTTTTGCTTTATTTATTTCATTTTTGTTTTTACAAAGAGCCCATAGATATTATATTTCCAGACCTCTTTTATGTTTGGGAATGTTTATTGTATTTTTTAAAAAATATGATTGTGTATAATACTCTTGGGTCACCATTTTCTATTTTCTTAGAACTTCAAATTTCCTCATTAATGTTGCTGTGAATAAGTTTGAAGCTAGCCCAACTTTACCATTCCTGGGGAAACGTTTTCTCCCTGTATATCTAAAGAATGTTTACTTCATCCTTGATTTTAATAATTTACCTATATCTCAATAGCTATTCTTTTCTCAAAATAGGGTGACAGTATTTTTTTTTTCAATCCATACATTCAGGGGTGTGTGTTTGTGTGTTTTAATTTCAGAGAAATTTGTCTGTATGTTTTCAATCCTTTCTCTATTCCATTTGTTATTTTTCCTGCTGCAGATACTTCTGTCTTCATATTCACTCTTCCTTTCCAGAGCTATCATTTATCACTGATTTCCTTCATCCCTTTTTTCCACATTAATTATAATTATTTCATGTTTTCTCCCTTGCCAGGAATTCAATTTTCTGTCTTGTCTATCTCTTCTTCAATGTTTTAATTATATTTATTCATTCTCTAAGTGTTCTCAATTTGTTTCCTATGATATACAAATTTTATTTTCTTCCCAGTTCTGTTGTCATCATCTTATTTTTGAGCTTTATTTTTTTAAGTTATAGATGGACACAATATCTTTATTTTTTATTTTTATGTGGTTCTGAGAATCAAACCCAGTGCCTCACCAGTGGTGAGTCAAACCCAGTGCTGTGTAAGACGAGCACTCTAACCACTGAGCCACAATCCCAGCCCCTGAGCTTTACTTTTATAAAGTTTGAGTTCTTAGTAAAATCTTCTATGGTGTTCCCATCTGTGCAGAAAATATACACATATATGTTATGGTTTGGATATGAGGTGTTCCCCCTGAAGCTCCTGTTAATTCAGGAATATTCGGAGTTAAAATGATTAGATTCTGAAAGCTGTAACCAAGTCAGTCCATCCCAGCTTGAATGGACAGATGGGGTGGTAACTATAGACAGGTGGGTCATGGCTGGGGGAGGTGGGTCACTGGGGGAATACCATGGAAGGTTTGTTCCTCTCTTTCTCTCTGCTTCTTGGCTTCTCCATGTACTAAGCAGCTTTCCTCCCCTGGGCCCTTCCCCATGATATACTGCCTCACCTTGGGCCCAAAACTATGAAGTTGGCCATCTATGGACTGAAACCTCTGAAACCATGAACTTGAAATAAACTTTACCTTCTCTAAATTGTTCTTGTCAGGTGTTTTGGTCACAGTAATGAAAAGCTAACTAAATATATATAATAGGAACATATATTTAAATGGAATATTATACATATGTGTGCAAAATATTTTATTTCCATAATAATCATGCTGTGCTTCCTTCCCTCTTATTTTTGTATTTCTGAGACCTGTTTGTGGTTGCCATGCTATTTCCTATCAATCTGCTCCTGCTTAACCTGAACAGCAATATTCGAACCTTTGCTTTTTCTTCTATAACGAGCTTTGCTCTCCCTGACCAATTTCCCTCCTTTATGGAAACTTAGTCTCCCTGCCATCACTCCATGAATAGCCTGAGCTTTGTTTTAAGAACTATTTTATTTGTCCCCTTCATTTTTCTACAAATTAGCATACTGCAGGGAGTGTGAAGGGTGTGTCAGGGAAGAGGGAAAGTTGGAAAAGAAGTTGGGCATTTCTAAAGAGGCTATCTTCGAGACTCTTCCATCATTGTGTCTTTGGGGTTTTAAGAATGTGATGAGTTTCATGCCCCACTGAGCCAGACCCGCTTTCTTTTTCTCTGATTGTCACTGTGAAATCTGAAGGGTAAGCTTTTCTTCTTTCCTGTCAAGCCTCTATGGATAATCGAGGTGGGAGCAAGAAAGGGGAGCACCTCACTTCTTGTTTCTGAAGGTATTCAAGGTAGTCTTGTTTCTGAAGGTATTCAAGGTAGGAGCGGCTGTGGTCTGCTTGATTCTTTTCCCTTTATCTGAGACCCTGCACTGAGCTCATTTACACTGTATTGCAATGCCCTGGGGAAACGAACACATTCCAGTTCTGATAATATCCTAGGAAATATGGGTGAACTATTCAATGTCAAAGTTGTTAACAAGTTGATTACATTCCTTGATATCTTAGTGAAGTGAAATTTACGTGTTCTATCATAGAAAATCTGAACCAAATTTTTTTTTAAAAAAACCAACAGAAGGGCAATTCCTTTATATATATGATTTCTTAACTATTTCTAGCTTCTTATTTAATTCCCTAGATGTTGAATCATTCTCTTTACTTCTTTGCCACAGCTCTTGTTGGTGTGCCTGCCTCTATGCACTTTACATGTGAGATGATTTTAAGACTTGATTGTTTTAATTTGAAATCACTTCAAATTTAGAGAGAATTTGAAAGAATAGTACAAATATACTCTTTGCCAATATTCCCAAGTTTTAAAGCATCCTGCCATACTCTGTGTGTGTGTGTGTGTGTGTGTGTGTGTGTGTGTGTTTGGGTGTGGTGCTGGGGACTGAACCCAAGGCCTTGTGCATGTGAGGGAAGCACTCTACCAACTGAGCTATAGCCCCAGCCTACACACTTGTTCTTTTTCTTCCAAAATCCTCAGTGTATATTTCCCCCAAATGAGGATACTCTACTACATAGCAACAATACAATTATCAAAATCACAGAATGAAGCCAGG